>MU736754.1:89772-120712 GCA_026770625.1 Nicotiana glauca | reverse complement strand
ATATATATAATCAAAACAACATGAAAATGTGATTATTTAGGGCGTGATCATAGTCAAATTCACCTATTATCATTCATATTTTGATAAAATCTCTATAGTTGTTGTTGCTAATTCACCATCAAATTTTTTGTTACTTCTTAATGTTTTTATACTTTCATCATTTAGGTTTTGTATCCATAATTTTACTGTTCCTATGATTGTTCTTTCTATATATCCTGGTGCTTCTGGAATTGATATCTTATTATCTACTAATTATTTTGATATATATCCTACCCATAGTTGTATTATTTTATTTACGTCTTCAATACAGTCTAAGTCTAAAAAGTTATATTGTTCATTTATTGTTTTTGGTGTCCATTTTCTGTTTAATCTTTTATCCCATAATACTTTACTTCTGTCATGTCGTTCATAACTATCATTGTAATATGTTGGTGTTGTTTGTTTATTGTGTTTTCTTTCTTTTGATGTACTCGGTTTTTCATTTATATCTCCGGCATATATTTCTGGGTTTATAATTTTATTTGTTTCAGTTATGAGTGCTGTGTATGTTTCACTTATTTCTGAATCTTCTGAACTTTCTTCTTCTTGGTTATCTTCACTATTATTTTCATTTATTTCTTCAAGTTTTATTTTTATACTTTTGTCTTCTTTTAATTTTTCTTTAAATTTTTCTATTTCTTCTTTCAGTTTTTCTTCTTGCTCTATTTCTTTTTTCTTTTCTTTTTCTTTTTGTTTATTTTCATACAGTTCTTTTAATATTGCTAATTCTTCCTCTAATTCTATTATCCTAGTATTTTTATTTTCTTCTACTTGTTGTATTTCTATTTTGGCTTGTTGTCTAATTTTTTCAATTTCATATTTTCTATCAATTTCTTCATTTTCTCTCATTATTCTTGTCATAGCTGTTAAACTATCTTCTAATCTAGCAGTTTCTTTTTCTAGCATTAAGTATATATTTTCTCCTATTTTCTTATATCTTCTTCCTATATTTGAAGTTATTATTTTTATTTTTAATCCATCTGGATTTTCATATGTTTTTTCATCTATAGCAAATTCTTCCTTATTCATATTTTATATTTAGTTTTAAGTTGTAATATATATTTATATTCTAATTCTGATATTTTGTCTATTAATTTATCCTTTTTTGTGATTTTGTATTTTTTATATAATTTTTGTAATTTTGTTATTATCTTATTTTCTTTTGCATTATTATAAGGTTTTAGGAGTTTTTCTTTATCGTTCATAGCATGAAAAGATACACAATAAAATATCAAGGAAGAGACAAAGGAATCTTACAACAGAAGCTACGAGACAATAACAACCACAAACAATACATCAAAAGAATCATCATTTCAAGGAAACACAATTTCATATCGACAATTCATACATTTGGGCCCAAGGCACCATAACTGTCACCAAGTAGTAATTCATGTACAAGGTGTTGTCGTAATCGTTCAACATATTTACGTCATTTCACAATACCCTCTTTCATTACTTACCACGCAGAATTTTTTAGACATTATACACATTCCTACATTTGGACATATTAACATTCTTTCATTCGTTAACGCATACTTCCATATCGGTATCCTCAAGCATTTACAAATTTTACACATAATAAGGTACGCACAACAAATCACTTCTCACAATCACAAATAATATAGTGGTGTGGAAATCAACTAAGATAACCAATACATATATTTTCATACAAGGTACACATACCGTATGCTCATCACAACAAGGGGATTCTACAAGAGTTCAAGTTAGCCATACATAACTCAAATTTGCCCCTTAATGATATTACAATGATCCAATACATTTAAACAACTTGAATCTACAATACAACATTCAACATGGCAAACATTAGTAACAAATTCCATAACTTAAGCCATTTAGGCATACTATCAAATGCCTTGTAAGTATAAATATTTTCATCTCATAACCATAGTATTAGTTCATCCAACTATCACCATTAATCAAAAATTTATTACACCATTATTCCTAACCAATTTATAACTTCCAACAACATATGTATAACCATCCATTAACACCCAACCAATAAATCATATCAAATAATCTCCCTTTCAATCTCTACAATTATTATGTATTTATAGTGGGAACTTATGGCTTCCAATCACTACACCACCAGTTCTAACACTTAATTCATACTCATACTCCCATAATATATCCATATATGTAAGTCTAAGATGTAGGATTTACCTTTTGGAAGAAATATTGCAAAACCCTCCTTTGAGTTCTTGAACGAATTTCATGAAAATATATGTGTTTTATGAGAAGATTTCATCAATACCAGTGTAGGAATGATGGAATTTCACACCATGTTAATGGAGGTTGCTTACGTTGAGGATTGGGAGAGTTGAAGTTCCTGAGAGGGTGAAAGAGGAACCCCAATTTCGTCCAAATGAAATGGGTAAAAATGAACCCCAAAATTGTGTATATAAAATGTTTCGGGCGCCACAGGTGGCGCTGGGCGCTGCCTGTGGTGCTGATTCTAGTAGTTCCAAAATTCCTGGTGCCAGGGCCAGCGCCCGGCACTACCTAGGACACTGGCGATAGAAGGGATACGAAAATGTTCATAGCTTTCTGTATATACCTCCAAATGACAAACGATTTGCTGCGTCGGAAACTAGACTAAAAGAGCTTTAATTTGATAGGTTGTGCATCCCTCAACTCCTTATATACATGTAGATATGCTCTTCCAAAGTGAGGACTTGTGCGTATTTAGTTGAAATCTTAGCCTATTATGAAATTTTCCAACTCGGCTTAGACTTAGGCTGCCCTTTGTACCTCACATCACTTATTGCATGACTCATACACTTATTCACCACATCCAATTCATTTGAATCATATTTAAAGAACATAAAATATTACAATTAGTCTTGTTGCCACCCCAAAATCCTATATCGCCTATCAAAAGTTTTCGAGGTCTTACATTCTCTTCTGCTTAGGATCATTCATCCTCGAATGAAGAGTACAGCCTGACAAAAACACCCAACATAACATTTTTATTTTCCTCCTACCCCAAGTCCCTAAATTTTGACTAACTCCCAAATGTTTCAGAAATTTCGCCAGAGTTTCCTTTGTAATTAGGTCTATCTACCTGTCAGAGAGCCCGCCGAAACATATGTCGAATTACCATTACACATTTTCTGTTATCCCTACAACTGGTATACAATTCATTACCTCAACAACTTGTACATATTAATACATTTTAAACAACTTACACGTAGATCATTCTCTTTACACCACAGATTACACATGGTTCAACCAGTGCCATTTACTTGCACACAACTGGGTCACTTCAATGAGCCCCATACAATTCAATCACTTCAAAATGCCAAAAAAGCTTCAATTAATCATTACCAATCTACACTATCATTAATCATTTACCTACCATATAAGTTTCACAAAATTTTCATTTACTTCAAGGGTTGCACATTACCCAAATAGCAACAACATTTGCAATTTAGCACACATTGGGAAGTTACAACAATAAGGCAATTTGGGGAAAATGGGGTGCCTTTGCACAAATCTGAACACTACCACAAATTGCTTAAGGCAACTGTTCGCACGATCAGTACTAGACTTGTTCGAATAGATGGGGATATTTCTCTTTCATTTCTTTTTCCACTTCCCACGTGTCTTCCTCCACTTGTTGACTTCGCCACAATACTTTCACTGAAGCAATTTCCTTGTTCCTCAATTCTCGAACTTGCCGATCAAGAATAGCAATCGGAACCTCTTCATACGATAAGTAGTCACTCACCTCAATAGTCTCAACAGGAACGATGGCGGATGGATCTCCAACCACTTTCTTCAACATAGATACTTGGAACACTGGGTGCACTAATGACATCTCAAGGGGGAATTCCAGCCTGTAATCCACCTGTCCTATCCTTTGAGAAATCTATTATGGCCCGACATACCTTGGGCTCAATTTCCCTTTCTGCCCAAATTGCATGACTCCCTTAGTGGGAGATACTTTAAAGAACACCCAATCATCTACTTGGAATTCCAATTTTCTTCGACGAACATCCGAATAGGACTTTTGATGGTTCTAAGCAGTTTTCAACCGCTCCTTAATAATATTAACCTTATACATAGCTTGATGAATAAGGTCTGGCCCTATCAATTAAGCTTCCCCATCCTCGAACCACCAATAGAAGATCTATCTCTCCTACCATACAACGCCTCAAATGGTGCCATCTGTATACTATCACGAAAGTTGTTGTTATAATCGAACTCAATGAGGGGTAAATGATCATCCCAGCTACCTTTGAAATCAAGAACACTTTTACGCAACATATCCTCAAGCGTCTGAATGGTCTGCTCTACCTGTCCATCAGTTTGTGGATGAAATGTTGTACTAAGATTTACTTGAGTACCGAAACGTTGCTTAAATTGCTTTCTAACATTTGCTATGAATTGAGACACTCGATCTGAAATGATTAATACTGGAGTGCCATGCAACTTGACTATTGTTTCTTATATACAGTTCAGCATATTATTCCGCTATATCAGTAGATTTGAATGGCATGAAGTTTGCTGATTTCGTGAGTCAATCCACGATAACCCAAATGGGGTCGAACTTGCACGTAGTGCACGGTAATCCTACCACAAAATCTATATTGATCATTTCCCATTTCCACATTTAAATTTCTATTCTTTGTAACAATCCTCTAGGCCTTTGATTTTCAGCCTTCCCTTGCTGATAGTTCGGACATTTTTCCACGAAGTCCGCCACAACATTAGCTTTTTCCTGAGTGATATAAAATATTGATGTCGTAACCTTTGAGTAACTCCAACTATCTTTTCTTCCTCAAATTAAATTCTTTATGTTTGAAAGTATATTGAAGGCTCTTATGGCCTTTGACTATATCCACATTGACCCTATACCAATAATGGTGCCAAATCTTTAATGCAAATACCACTGCTGCAAGTTCTAAATCATGTGATGCTTAGTTTGTTTGTTTTTTTCCACGATAGTTGAGTTGCCTAGAGGCATAAACTATCACCTTAACACATTTCATCATTAGTGGATCATCTTTATCATATTTCTCTTACATAAGACCTCCCACGAATTGAGTTCTACGATAATTTCTCTAATATGGTTACAATCTCCTTTGAATACTTACAGCTAACTCTTCCAAATTCTCAACAAAAGACATTACTGAATGAGTTTTTTTCCTAGAACCTTTTGTCTTAAATAAATAACACATGTGAATTTATGCACATACCCCGATATCATCAACCTGCACGTCATTTCATCAAATGTAAGGTAACATTGTGCTCCGACTTTTCTTAGCCAACCTCTTCTCCCCATATGTGCGTTATAGAATTTAAGAAACCACACTACTTCCCCTGGGAATATTCTCACGATCGCTCTTTATGGTTAAACACCGCCCAAAACACATATCAACACCCTTTATATATATATATAATTTAGGAAGAGTCGATGGCCCGAACATGGCACTCTCTGAAACTTGAGATCCTCCTCAATTCCTTGACAATAACGTTTGGTTTTACTCTTAAGTGTACGACTTAATCCACTTGATTCTATCCTCGATGAGTAACTCACCTCATTTCTCATTTTGTAGCTACCAATAGACTTCCTTGATATTGCGTCTTAGGAGTTACCATGCTAAACATGTCTGGTCTGTAACAAGTGTTCATCGTCTTTCAATCTATTATGAACCTTTCATTTGCCCTTTGGGTAGATTGTGTTGTATTTCCCTTATTGATCACCCATTGGCCTGGACAATATGCTAGTACCATCTTTTCTTTCTAACTGGTAACTTTCATTCCCATTCCATTTTACGCATAGTACATAATTTATAGCCTTATCGTGCCACACATTTGTCTACCTCCCGTGAACTTGTAATATCATTGTGCCTAGTTTAATCAGTTTATCATACCACAACTTCACCACTGGTAGTCTCACTTTCCATTGTATATAGGCATGAACTATCTTTAGATCCTTTAGTTGATATTTAGTGTCACCTAAGTCGGTTGCATTGCGGTTAGTCCTTTATAACTTTTATTAACACTTATTCTCTAAGTGAGTCCACCATTCTAATGCAAGATATTTTATGATAACCATGACCATCTCAATTTTCAGGTTTTCTCCCCATTTCTTCTCGCCTCATACTTCCCAGCTAGTGAATAGCCATGCAGTCGTCCATATTTACCGTGGTCATTTCCCTTAGTTATTTCATCCTGCTCACATCTTAACTCTTATTAGGATATCCGTCGGAAAGCGTGTTCGTCCGCATATCACTCAACACTTATCTTTTTGTAAGATTCTTTAGAGGCTCTCCATCAAGCCCAAATACCCTCTTGGGTTATTATAGCATCACATTTATTTCTCCCACTCGTTCAGCCTTTCTTAATGTCCTGGAACTTTGGTTAAATAGAAAATCTATGATTATCCATCGCAATATTTCACATTTGACCTATGGCACTTCCTTGGGTTCCATTGTTCCTGACCTTCTAACAAGTACAAAATCCCTTTACAAACATACTCTTAGTTTCTAGGATCGTTGACCCTATCATTCACATTTCCATGTGTGAAGAATTTACCTTCCTTAACCTTTGATGACGTCCAAATCCACTACTAAAAAGTAATAGACACAGTCGCATACAATATAATTTACCCAACTATGAGTCGGGGTCGAATCCCACAGAGAACAATGTCTAGGCTATTAGGCATGTAAGAAAATTATCGCTTATCGCGCAATGCCAAACACTAAGAATTTTGGTTTGAAAAGTGTTTTATATCTAAATGCGGAAATGTAAACTAACCTAGAAAGCGAGTAAAATGATCAATGGCTACAAGTATGGTTGCATCGGGAATTACACTCAAGTAACGATCCAATATATTTCATGATTTTACCAATATGAGCGAGTTTATGTTAATTAGACACGGGTAATAATTCTTAATTAGCTTATTCCGAAGACTAATAATACTTCCTAATTGAATTATCCCTAAAACAATTAGAAGATTAAGCACACCCGGAATGGCTACAAGTAGTTCAATCCTATCCCTAGGTAGAATCTATAAAATGAGGGTTGATGTAAGGCCCCGTGAAATCCCTACTCAAAAACCCGGATCCCGTGGTGCCAAGTTAGGAGCATGTGTTAGATATTAGTGAATATGCTTGGCGGCGAGCTTGCTCGCTGCGGCGCGGACCTTTTTGTATTAAATAATGCATTAAAAATTCAAGAATAAGTTTCAAGAAAAATGCAAGAAATACCGTCCAGAATGCGGTCGCATAATCGAAATGCGGACCGCATATCTACCATAGAGTGAGGCAGAACATTGGTTAGAATTGAAGTTAGTTATGCGGTTGAAATGCGGTCGCATAATCGAAATGCGGACCGCATAGTCATCGCATATTTTCCTTTGAGTTTTGCGAGGGTCAGTTCTGCGGTACACTTTGCGACCGCGGAACATGAATGCGGACCGCATTCGTACCACAGACCGAGTCAGAGTATTTAGTTTCTGGGGAGCATTTTGCGGTCCATTATGCGGACTGCATGTTGACAATGTGATCGCAAATGCGACCGCATACTTAACTCGGGGCTCTAAATTTCTAATTTTTGACCCGACCTCCCTATCGATATATTAGACATTATGGCTCATTCTAAGCATATTTTCAGATATTTTTGAGAGAGAAAGAGGGTTTTAGAGGTGGAAAGTGTCCCCTATCAAATTATCCTTAGAATCTTGCTATATCATTGAAACTAATCAAGTTAAGGCTCCTGAATCTTCATCCCAAGAAGGTAAGGCTCCATCACCTCAGCTCATATTTGTATACTTAGCCATATAGGGTCATTAGGGAAGTAATTCATGGGTATGAGAATGAATCTCTTGCATGCATACCACCATAGAGTATTGGAAAGTAGTATAATTAAAAAGGAGGCAATTGGGGGTATAAAATGATAGAAATTCCTCACAAAAAGGGGCTAAGATCACAATGCACCTCTAGTGTTTAATGATATGCTCGAACCAAGCTAGAACTTCAGTCGTCTCTAATTCACAATTTTAATTTGAAATTTCTTGCTCAATAGATCGAAGCACTAAGAGTTCCGGAAATTTGTAAAAGAGTAAGGAACAACTTTATTAAGGTATGTATGGCTAAAACCCCTTTTTATTAGAAATTTGAGCTCCGTTGTCATTGTGAAAGTATGGTAAGAGTTAAATTGCCTAAGGTACTAATTGTCATTACGCATTAATTGAATCGCATATAACTATACATATTCGTGAAGAATGTGCCTCAATGTGAATAATGCACAAATCTTGATAATTAGAGAATGATGAAAAGTATAATTATGTGTTGAAATATTTGGGCTATAATCCAATATCGAAACAAAGAATTATTCGTGCTAGCTACGTGCTCACTTACCTGTGATTGCAACTTGAATTATCTTTGATATACGTGCCTGTGATCACAACTTGTAAAATGAATATTGAAAAGGGAAAATGATGTGATGATGGTGGCCCTGAGTGCCCATGAATTGTTATGATATGTGTGGAATAAAGATTTGGAGGTGTTGACTAATGAGAATGGAGTAATGCCTAGGCAAGGCGACGTAGCCGATCGGCTCGTGATCGGACACCATGCCGCACACATGGTGGTAATATGCTGATATTGAATTCCGTATAAGGGAAATGAAATATTGATTGAACGTAATGCCTCCAATGATGTGACCTAGCCGATCGGGTTGTGGCCGGACTCCGCTCGAGATGGCGATGGTGATGAGAACAGTGGTGAACACGTGATAGAATTGCCCTAATCTGTGTTGTGGAAATTGTATGAAGAATTATATGAATTGCTTCTTTGATTTTGCCCGTATTAATTGCTTGTATATATTTGATAGTTCTTTCTAGTCAAATGGTGTTCAGTTATACATACCAGTACAATTCAAATGTACTGACGTCCCTTTTGCCGGGGGCGCTACAGTCATGTTATGATTGTAAGTGGCTCCATAGCGGACAGTGCCCACCGTGTGTAGCGGAGTGTTCATCTACTCGAAGTCTCGGTGAGCCCCCTATTATTCCATGGGGCTATATGGTGTATCTTTTGTTATTGTAGCTTTTCACTTTTGAGGTATAGCCGGGGCCTTGTGGCCGGCATGGTCATGCTTATCTGTTGTATCCTTAGAGGCTCCAAAGACACTAGTGTGGTTGTACGGGGGTTCGGGGAGTCCACTATATGTATATATTGTGATCCTAAGATTGCGAACTCCTTAAGCTGTAACTTTAATAGACTCCTTGAAGCTAGCTAATGTACGGTAAATTTTTAGGATATGAAATGAATCAGTAATGTGGTATACAACGTGTATTATCGTCTAAGTAAATAAAAGGCATGAGTTCCGTATTCATATTGAGTTGGGGTAGAAAGTGTTCGGTTAGGCTTGCTCAGTCGGGTTCACTTGATTGAGCGCCGGTCGCGCCTCCCGAGGTTGGGGCGTGACAGTTAACGCCTCAAGTTCTTGTTAATTAATCTTTCTCAACCCCAAATTATCTTTTCCAAAATCAATTCAAAGTTAATGGGCGAGTCCTAGGGTTAGCTAATCCCTTTGGAAACATTAAAGAACAAGAATAATTAAAGTAACAATAACTCACTTCATAAATATATAAAAATCATTCAATACATAAGCACAACAAGGTATTTAATCCACACTTTAAATATGAATACTTCCATAAACAAGGTTCAAGTGTTGGAAATAAATACTACACACTTAAATATTCAATACAAAGCAAGGAAATGAAGAAATAAACATAAATGGGTAAGAAAATCTTAACCACAAGCTTCAATCTTCAAGATCCAAGTGTGTGTGCAAAACCATAGCTTCAATAAATGTTCTCTCAAGTCTATGAGGATTGAAAAGAAGCCAAAGATCTCCCAAAGATTTGTTTGGACGAGTACAAAAATGGTTTGGGGTTTACAAATGTGAAATTCCATTTTTACCCAGAACTGCCCAAAAAATACACTATGCGTTCGCATTAGTGTACTTGCGATCGCAGAGAAACGATTTCTCATGCTATGCGATCGCACAAAGGCTTCCGCGTTCGCAAAGGTCTGTTAACCATATTATGACTAGTAATTCTTCTTTGCGTTCGCACATGTTTACCCGCATTCGCCTTGCTTCACTTCTGTAGACTTATGCGGTCGCATTCAATTCATTGCGATCGTATATAGTATATACTGGGCAGACTTCATTTTTCAATTTTAGCTCCTTTTTGACTTGTTTTCACTTGGTTTCTTCACTATTACTTCTAAATCACATACGACCTGTAAAATAGAAGTAAATGGCATCAAATACACGATTTTATCACTCAAACATAGCAAAAGTATAGATTTAAAGACAAGATAAGTTGGTAAAATACTAATTTATCAACCTTCCACCTTCTTGGGGTACTAGTTGTCTATCATTAGCATATCTTTTCAGAGAGCCATGTCACCCATTATCTATTTTCTAGACCACGCATGCTTCAACAAAATATTCAAACATCATTGCTACATGGTCTTTCTTGTTTCATTGCATTTAAGTGGCGTCGCGATGGCCCTTCCTCCCCCACATGGGGCGAATGTCCTGGATTTTGACACAAGTCTTGAATTTAGAAACTTTAGGGACATATGCCTCATATATATATCCCTCATATATATATATATATATTCGACTATTAGAGAGATTTAAGTCACCGTAGTATTAATCTCATAAGTTCTCTACTCTTATTCAGCCACACAGGTCTGGGATTCCAATTTCTCTTGTCAATATACCTTATGAGTGTAATACAACTTCGTACATTTATAGGTCCTTACAAAGTTTGTAGTACAAGATTTTTCTCATCTTAGGTTCAATTGAGTCTCATTTCATAACTTCTTACCTCATGTGAGAGACTTACACTCTCATCATTAATCTCTTGGTCATTCTCTCATATATCACGTGCTTATATAACCAATTTTCTTTCACACCTTAGAATAATTTACATACTTCTCACACTATCCACGTGTGCTATTCAAGCTTATGTCTCATTTATCAAATCAATTCCTCTTTGGGCAGGTAATCACTTTTAACACTTTTCTCAAATAAAGTATACTTATGGTACTATGTACTTATACTATATATCCATACCATTTGTTCAACAAGATACATGTGCCATCTCCTTGATATCCATGTCTTTTCCCATTGGTCATGACATATTACAACATTACTTGAAATAGAAAAGAGCGTTTAAACTTACCTTGAATCTCAACGCACGAGTTAGAAAACAATCTTATAGTCAAGATTTATCGCACGATCTGGAGTGTTGAAGAAGGGTAGCATTCCTAAATGTCCATGTAGCCTCCAACTTGTAGATGTGGAAGACAATACACCTATAAGAAGGACTCTACTAGACACGGCTCCGAGACATCCTAGAAACTTTAGAACCTTAAGCTCTGATACCAAGTTGTCACGCCCCAAAACCGAGGGATACGACCGGTGCTTAACCAGAGGACCCCTGTCAAGTGGACCTGGAATTGCCTTTCCTATCCCAAACGTTACCCCATGATTTCAATATACATTATTCTTGTGAAATAGCAATTTATAACTTAAGAATAAACTTACAACTTGATTTCATTTCTACTTTTTATCATTACAAACATTTGATACCAAGTAATTGCAAAATACATACAACATTTGCCAACGTGAACAATGATTCCAAACCGTACCATTACTACCCAAAATACTTTTGTATGCCACCCACATCGTATCTACGGAACCTCTACGGATACTAGGAATCTAACCAATACTTGTGTCACGCCCTAAATCGAAGGACATGACCGGCGCCCGACCGGGTAACCCCACTCAAGCGGACCTGGGTGCCTTTCCCATCCCACGTCTTACCATGTATTTTCATTGCTAATCAATCAAGGAATTTGCCATTTATAATTAAAAACACTTTTTACAAAACATACATAACGTACATAGTTAATTAATGAGGTTTATTACTTTCTCCGCCCAGCATACAAAATAGGGTTTTACATAAGTTCATAACCCACTTTTACTGTCTACAGAGCCTCTAAAGATAAAACAAGATAATACAGTACTTGTCGGTAACAAGGCTCTGGCTATACCTTGCACAAAAACCAAAATAAGACTCTGGAATAAAAGTGGCATGAGCCACGCAGGGCCCCCAGAGGAAAGGGGCTCACCAATACAACTGACGGAAGATGAAGGGGAGGTACGGTCCGTGGACTGGAGTACCTGCTACGGATCCACCTACAATCATAACACAAATGTAGCGCCCCCGGCAAAAGGGACGTCAGTACATTGGAACTGTACTGGTGTGTATAAACAAACTTTGCCCTGAGTAACCTTAAACCATACACAAGTAACAAATAACAAAGGAATCAACAATTAAATACACACAAAGGGAACAATTAAGGCAAACAAGTTGACAATCTCTCCTTTTCCCCATCAACATTTTCCACATCAATAATTTCAAAATTTTCTCATATTTAAATTTCAATAGTGATAACGATCATTTTCCGCCCCTATTACCTCGGCCACCCTTATCACCGCAACCCACACTTTATTACTTCATGTTATGGCACGCAACCCCATCCCACCGAACAATAACAATTCACAAATAATACCACAACAATAACAATTCACAAAGAACAACAACAATTCTCAAGGAACAACAACAACAATTCTCAAAGAGCAACAGCAACAATTTACAAGGACTTCCATAGCCATAGATTCCATTTCCATCGTATTCCACAACTCATATGCATTTTATGTAAAATGATAATTTTCCATGACAAGCCACACAAGTTATTACCATAGCTGTTCCGATTGCATCAATTACTATTTCCTTCTATCATTTGTTTCACAATTCTTACCACATAGCACATTAACAATAACACACTTGATTTATTGCCAACTACTTACACCATCTTATCGAAAGACATAACCACAAATACTCAACCATACCAATCACAAGAATTTCACAAAGAATCCACGTAGAAATCACATACCAAGCACTCAAACACCATACAAGGTGATTTTACAAAGGTTAAAGTTAGCCATACATACCTGGAGCCGAATCCCTTTTTAATTTCTACTTTGAACTTCACCAAAAAGCCTAGCAACGTCAATCTGCAAGAACGGGGACGAAGACACTCGCTTTGAAATTTCTACCCGGATAGTTTTGAAGAATCAATTTGAAGAAGATGAACTCTCTCTCAAGAACCCCTCCTCCCTCTCTCTTATTTTTGTTCAGAAAAGTGGTTAAAATGAGGGGTTGGGGTGTTTTATAAAAAAGGGGTCGGGTTTAAAATTTAGAAAATTAGGAGTCCGAGTCGGGTTTGCGGTCGCACTTTGTGATCGCAGATACGAAATGCGGTCCGCATAATGGACCACAAAACGTGTTCCAAAAAACCTGTTTCCACTGTTTGGGTATGCAGCTGAAATGCGGTCCGCATACACAGTTTGTGGTCGCATAATAGACCGCATTTTTTACCTCAAATTGACTGACACATTGACTCACTTTGTGGTGGAAATGCGGTCCGCATATTAGTTATGCGGTCACATAATGGACCGCATCTAGACCTCAATTTTTTTACCAAACCATTGACTCAATATGCGGCAATAATGCAATCCGCATACTAGATTTGCGACCGCATTCTGGACCGCAAAATGGCACTTTTATGGAAAACTGATTCTTTTATTTTTAAAAGCTTAGATCAATACAAAGGTTCCGAACCGCGGCGAGCTACACATCCTTAACACATATTCGTAGTGACACCACGAGCTACTAGGGTTTGAGCACAAATTTTTTACGGGGCCTTACATCCTCCCCCACTTCAAATCATTTGTCCTCGAATGAGGACCTTGAAAAATGAGTTGCTTTTGAAAGCATGTTATGCAGACTCTCAAACTTTTCACTATCTCCCATATTTTTAGAAAAGTTTTTCCAGAGTTTCCTTTGTAATTAAACATATCTACTTGTAAGAGGGCTCGCGAAACACAATTTCAAGAACCATTACACAATTACAACCATCCCTACAGCTGGTATACAATTCATTACCTCAACAATGGCACATATTCAATCACTTGCTACCTTTTGCACATAAATTAGTTATTTTGATGTGTTCCACATAATTTAACCACTTCAACATACTACATGCATACAAGTAGTTCATTACCAATCAACAGTACCATTAGTTGTTTACTTATCACAAGAGTCTTTATAAAACTTTTTATTTAGCAAAGAGAGGTTCACATGACTTTAGACAATTACAGCACCTATAATTCTTGCACAACTTGAGGAATCCCAATATCATTTAGGAAGGAACCAATTTGAACATGATATTAGTTTGTTTTAGAGATAAGAGTTCGCACGATTACTACTAGACTTGTTGTAAGGCCTCGTAAAAATCTTGTGCTCAAAACCTAGTAGCTCGTAGTGCCAAGGTCCTAGTATGTGTTAGGAATGTGTAGAATTCAAGCTCGCCGCGGTTCGGACCCTTTTTACTGATTTTGCACTTAAAATCAAAAGAATCGATTTTCCAGAAAATTGTCATTCTACGGTCCAGAATGCGGTCACAGATCAGCTATGCGGACCGCATTTTTGCCGCAGAGTGAAGCAGAAAAATTGTCAAAATTGATGTTGAAAATACGGTCCATTATGCGATTGCATAATCAATATGCGGAGCGCATAATCGTCGCATAAATTCCTCAAGGATTTGTGGAGGTCAATTCTGCGGTGCAAAATGCCACCGCATAACAGAAATGCTGACCGCATTCCTGTCGCAGACCCATGCAGACCTTCAGAGTTTTAGGGGCATTTCTGCGGTCCAATATGCGGACCGCATTTCGATTCTGCGATCGCAGAATGCGACCTCAGATTTGCTCGGGCTTCTATTTTTCTAAATTTTAAAACCCGACCCTTTTTCAATAAAACACCTCAACCCCCTCATTTTAACAATCTTGTTGAACAAAATAAGAGAGAGGAAGAGAGGGTCTTGAGAGATAAAGTCATCTTCTCCAAAATTTGGTTCTTCAAAACCATCCGGGCCAGGGAATTTCAATCTTATCTTCATACCCCCTTTCCTTACAAGTAAAATCCCTAACTTCTCCCATTGAAATTTTTGTATAAACTAAGAGGGGGAGTCTCATGCATTAGTCCTTGAAATAATGGTTGAAATCATTCATGCATGTCTATTAAAACCTAAAATCTAGTAGGAGTAATTAGGTGGGAGTAAAAACTTGTGCAGGGGAGGGGTTAATAACCTAAATATGTTCGGGTAGTGATTTTGGACCTTGAATTCTAAGTTATATGTATTAGTTTGTGCACCATAACGATAGTGCTAGATTTTGTCGAATTGGAAGTAGAAATTAAAAAGGAATTCAGCTCTAGTTATGTATGGCTAACTTTAACCTTTGTAAAATCGCCTTGTTTGGTGTCCGAATACTTGGTATGTGATATCTCCATGAATTAGTTGTGAAGTTAAACTCTTGTGAGCAGGATGTGTTTACTTGTGTGAACAAATTATGATGTCATGTAAATATTGTGCCTTATGCGTTGTTGGTTAAGACATCCGACATGATTGTGCAAGTAAATGGCAATAAACCAAGTTGTGATCGTGAACGTGTTATGTGGTAAAGAACGTGGGATAAGTGATAGAAAGGAATTGAAAATTTGTCAAATTGAAATGACTGTGATAACATCCTTTGTGGTTAGTCGTGGATAACTATTGTTGTGATATTAAAGGTATAACGTGCTGTTTAAAAAGATGGAAATGGTATGGATAGTCACCTAAACCTTTTGTGAGTTGTGTTGATGTTGTTATTGGGATTTGTGGTTGTTGTTCTTAAAACTTGTTGTGGTTATCCTCGTAAATTATTATTGTTGAGGCATTGTTTGTGAATGGTGATTGCTCGGTGGGATCGGGTTGCGCGCCGCAACACGAAGTAATAAGGTATGGGTTGTGGTGATAAGGGTGGCTGAGGTAATAAGGGTGGAAAGTGATCGATATCACTATTGAAATGAAATATGAGAAAGTTGTGAAATTGAAAATGTGGAAATAATGATGGGGAAAGGAGAGTTTGTTAAGTTGTTTGCCTGGATTGTCTTCCTTGTGTGTACTCAATTGTTGCTTCCTTCTATTGTTTATTACTTTTGTATGGCTTGAGGTTACTCAGGGTAAGGTTTGTTATACATACCAGTACAATTCAAGTGTACTGACGTCCCTTTTGCCGGGGGCGCTACATTCGTGTTATGATTGTAGGTGGATCCACAGCAGGTATTCCAGCCAACCGGTCGTAGCACCCCATTCGTCTTTCATCAGCTTTTTGGTGAGCCCCACTCCTCTCGGGGCCCTGCGTGGCTCAGGCCACTTGTGTCCGGAATCTTATTTTGGTTTTTATGTAAGGTATCGCCGAGGCCTTGTCGCCGGCAAGTATTGGTTGAGTTCCTGGTATTCATAGAGGCTCCGTAGACACAATGTGGGTGGTGTATAACAGTATATTGGGTAGTAACTATATGGTTCGGAATCGTGGTCCACGTTGGTAAATGTTGTGTGTATTTTTGTAAGTACTTGGTATCAAATGTTGGAATTGATAAAAAGTAGTAATGAACTCAAGTTGTAAGTTTGTGCTTAAGTCTTAAATTGTTATTTCAAAAGAATAATGTATATTGGAATCACGGGGTAACGCGTGGGATAGGAAAGGAAATTCCAGGTCCGCTTGACTGGGGTCCTCCGGTTGAGCGCCGGTCATGTCCCTCGGTTTTGGGGCGTGACACTTGTTCAAACAGATGGGGATATTTTTTCTTCATTTCCTTTTCTTCTTCCCATGTAGTTTCCTCAACTCGTTCACTTCGCCACAATACTTTAACTAAGGCTACTTCTTTATTTCTCAATGTACGGACTTGCCTATCAAGGATAGCAACCGGAACTTCTTCATACGACAACTCTTCATTAACCTCGATGGTCTCGACTGGCCTGATGGTGGATAGATCTTTAACCACTTTCTTCAACATGGACTCATGTAAGAAACAACCAAAGTCATATTCGGAGTGACACCACGAGCTACTAGGTTTTGAGCACAAATTTTTACGGGGCCTTATAACTTACCGGCGACAAGACCCCGGCTATACCTTACAATACATAATAAACTCAAAAGAAGGTGGCATGAACCACACATGGCCTTAATAGGAAGTGGGGCTCACTAATGAAGATGATGGAATAGAGAGGAGGCATTATTGTCGGTGGGCTGGATTACCTGCTATGGAACCACCTACAATCATCATAAGAATGTAGCGCCTCCGGCAAAAGGGACGTCAGTACATTTGAATTGTATTGGTATGGATGAACAAACTTTATCCCAAGTACAATCAAACAATACACATATAAGAGACAGTAATAGAACAAACAAGCATTGCATGTAGGAAGAAACAACCAAAATCAAAAGTTTCACAATCTCTCCTTTCCCCTTTCCAACATTTCCATATTCAAGAGTTTCACATATTTTATTTCAATAGTGATTATGATGACTTTTCCACCCTTATTACCTCGGACACCCTTATTACCTCAGCCATCCTTATCACCACAACCCACACCATATTACATTGTGTTGCGGCGCGCAACCCGACACTGCCTGACAATCACATTTTGTAATCACAACCACAAACAATACATGACAAGAATCATCATTTCAAGGAAACACAAGTTCATATCGACAATTCATACATTTGGCCCAAGGCGCCATAACTGTCACCAAGCAGTAATTCATGTACAAGGTGTTATCGTAATCGTTCAACTTATTTACGTCATTTCACAATACCCTCTTTCATTACTTACCACGTAGGGTTTTTTAGCCATTATACACATTTACACATTTGGACACATTAACATTCTTTCATTCGTTAACATATACTTCCACGTCGGTATCCTCAAGCATATACAAACTTTGCACATAATAAGGTAGGCACATCAAATAACTCCTCATAATCACATATAACATGGTAGTGTGGAAATCAACTAAGACAATCAATACACATGTTTTCATACAAGGTACATATACCATATGCTCGTCACAACATGGGGATTCTACAAGAGTTAAAGTTAGCCATACATACCTCAAATTCACCCCTTAATGATACTACAATGATCCAATACACTTAAGCAACTTCAATATACAAGACAACATTCAATAGGGCGAATATTAGTAAGAAATTCCATAACTTAAGCCATTTGGGCATATTATCAAATGCCTTGTAGGTATAAATCTTTTCATCTCATAACCATAGTATTAGTTCAACCAAGTATCACCATTAACCAAAAATTTATTCCACCATCATTCCTAACCATTTTATAACTTCCAACAACATATGTATAACCATCCATTCACACCTAACCAATACATCATATCAAATAATCACCCTTTAAATCTCTATAATAATTATGTATTTATAGTGGGAACTTATGGCTTCCAATAACTACACCAAGAGTTCCAACACTTAATTCATACTCATACTCCTATAATATTTTCATTATATGTATGTTAAGGTGTAGGATTTACTTTTTGAAAGAAATCTTGCAAAACCCTCCTTTGAGTTCTTGAAGGAATTTCTTAAAAATCTATGTATTTATGAGAAGATTTAATCAATAATTGTGTAGGAATGATAGAATTTCACACCAAGTTACTGGAGGTTGCTTACCTTGAAGATTGGGGGAGTTGAAGGTCTTGAGAGGTTGAAAGAAGAACCCCAAGTTCGTCGAAATGAAATGTGAAAGTACAAGAAGGGGGTGAATTGTCACTAATTGAAATTAATCGTTACTGAGTTGACTTAAAACTTTAGTAGTCGACTAAATATGGAAATCTTGAAGATATAACAGTTTGAGGTAATATGCAGAAAGTAAATACAGAAATTAAAGACACCAAGAATTTTATACTAGTTTTAATGTGAATCCTAATCCAGTCCCCTTGGGTTGCAAGGGATTTCTCTACAAGCAAATGAGTTTTCTTTCGAGTACAGATGTGATGTATATCGCTCAGATTCTCTAGCACTCATTTGATACAATGCCTCACCAATTGTATGCCCTCTTTCTATCCCTGACTTATTACACAGTAGATCTATGTAGGACCCTATGCTTGTTTGTTGTAGAATGAAGAGAGTTATTTGGTTCGATCAAAGTATAGTTAAGGATGATGTTACAGGGTATATTTATACAAAGATGAATGGTGAAGGCTCGTCAACCAAAGGGTTTTGATCCTTGGAAAAAATTGATTCTTTCCAAGAATAAGGAACAATCTACTGCTTCTCTTGAGATCTTTTCCTTCGGCAGACAATGGAATTGCCTTGATTGTTGGATCTTCCAAACTTGACCAGTTACCGGATCTTCTAGCCTTTATTATTCTCCCGTGATTTTACCAATCACATATCACTTTGAATCTTCACTTCGTTATGGCTTATTTGATTTTCCAGATTCACAAATCCTGATTTGTTGATGTAGATTTGTAGCTTTCCTTGTACACCGTGCGTTCTATAGGTGGCTTCCCTTGTGAGTGATTTCCTTCCTTGTTCGACACAGCCATTTCACTCGTTCTTCTTTACTTCTTTAAACTCCTGTACATGTATATTAATTGCATCATTAAAATATGATCTAACAATCTCCCCCTTTTTGGTGATGGCAAAATAATATACATAGATGTAAGGAAGTAAACAACAGTTGACTTCCCTGTTAGTTACTAGTCGACTTAGCTCCCCCTCAATGTGTGTAGTCAACTGGTCTTAGTCTCCCACTCAATGTGTGCAGTCGACTTGTACCTGTATCCTGTATAGTTGACATGTTCCTGTGCAATACATAAAAAGTTTATATATGTAGCATAGTCGATTTAACTTGTTCAAAGAATAAAGAGTACCATCAATGCATGTAGCATAGTCGACTTGAAACTGCACATATTATCATTACAGACCAAAGAGGTCTATGCGTAGTCAACTTGAACCTATAGAGATTGTCATAATAGTCCAAAGAGATATACATTCTCCCCCTTTTTGACATCAGTAAAGAGGGATTAGTAATCAAAAAAAAAACTATCCACACAGGCAAAAAAAACCATCCAAGGGCACAGCCTAAAACAAAGCCAAAACAAGTTTGAAACAAAAATTGTCTGTAAACACATCCACACTAGTGACGTAGGAAGTAAGAAAGAGTGTTTCAGATCACCCCTTTTAACTGTTCAAAGCTGGTATTTGCAGCAACGCTCATTCCATCTAGCCTGTCATGAAACTCCTTGAAGGCTTTAACCGCATTCTCCCTTACCCTTTGCACAGCCACTCTTATTTTAGACACATCAGACCCAGTTTCCTTTGAAATAGCATGAATAGCATCCACAGTCGATGGAGTAGCAGACAGGAGAGTCTTGATGTCCAATAGTTAGGAGTCAATAGAGTTTAGCTTCTCACTTAGGTCAGAACGAATAAGAGGTGGCGGAACAGCGGATGAAGGCTTGGAATCTAGAGGGGTTTGTTTTGCTTCACTCTCACCCCTTTTAACCCAGGCACCCTTGACACTCACATACCCCATACTAGAGAAAGCTATAGAATTATAGGACATGGAAACAGAGACAAAGGGGTAGTAAGAAAGAGGGATTTGATGTGATTTTAGAATGTGGGCAATGGCCATATCAAAAGGTAAACTGGTGGGATCTTCAGCAATCTCAATCATAAAATTTATGACCCAGGAGGATAGCTTGAGTTTTAATTTGGTGATGAGACAATAAACAAAGAAAGTGTCCCTTTGAGAGAAAGCGGAGAAGGAACCAGTTCTGGGGAGAAGAGTGGTAGCAACAACGTGGGTGAGAACTAGAGTTTCAAAACATACATCACTAGGCCCCAATTGATTTGGAAGGGTTTCAGAGCGATTTTCAGCAATGCACAGTTTTCCTGGTCAAAGGAAATTGCAAAGTTCTTAGGCCAAACATTTTTAAAGATTTTGGGGAAACCAGTGCAATGATAGAGAAAATTAGAATCGAACAGGGCACAGTCAAGAACGATGCGTTTACCAAGGACAAGAGTTTCAAGCTTATCAGGTTTATTAGAGCGAAGATTAGCATAAAACATAAAAGCTCATACACTTTAGGCGGAGATATAGAGAGAAATTTTTCCCACCCTTGATACACAAAGAGATCCTTTACCTTACAGCTAAAGGCCTCCATATCATCAAGATCCACAATTTTTTCATGGGCGATGGGCTTATCCTTGAGAGAGAAAAAAGAATCCCTATTTTAGGTCGCAATCGAGAGAGGCAAAGAAATTGAATTTTGATTTCTTTGGAGTGGAAGAGACAGGAAGATCCTCCATGGGATGCTTACCAAAGGCTTTTTCTCCTAATAGTTGAGAGTGTTCATAGAACACTTCTTGAGAAGAAGCGAAGCCCTTGGAATGATCAGACCCTAGGTATACTTGCTTAGGAGGCGCTGAAGAGGGTGTTGCCTTAGAACGGGTGCTTTTTGTGGTGTAGGCGGAGGGGTTTTGGAGGTTTTAGCCATGGGAGAAGAGAGGGTTTTCACAAACTTAAGAGAGAGGATGGAGATGAGAGTGACCTGAAAAGGCTTAACTTAAAGTAACAAAGATTTGACGGTTGAGTAAAAAAGGAAAGAGCGTCAGTTAAAACGATGTGATAATTGGCTTTCCATCTTCGACTGTGAAATGATGTGAAACAGAATAAAAAAGAGAGGGAAGGAACTGAAAGCGTAATTAATGCACTGAAAAGGAGTAATTATGACAAGTTTTTGAAAAAGAACAATTAGGTCCTAAGGGTTTTTTGAAAAACAAATTATGCCAAGTAATTCTCTCAAAAGGCAAAATCTTTATTCCAACAAAGGTTTAGTAAAAATATCATCTTATTGGGCAGAAGTGCCAACAAAAGCTAATTCTATGTCACCCTTAAGAACCTGATCTCTAATAAAATGATGCTTAATGTCAATATGCTATGCTCTAGAGTGGTGCACAGGATTTTTTGAAAGACAAATTGCACTTGAATTATCACAAAAGATTTGTATTGGTTTAAAAGAAAGTTCATAGTCACCCAATTGATGAGACAGCCATAGGAGTTGTGCACAACATTGACCAATGGCAATTTACTCAGCTTTAGTAGTGGACAACGTGACTGATGCTTGATTTTTACTGTTCCAGGATATTAAAGCCTTTCTTAGTAATTGACAAGTGCCACTCGTGCTTATCCTATCTTCCTTATCACCTGCTAAATCTGCATCTGAGAATCCTTCTAATTTAAACGAGTTAGAGTGAGGATACCATAATCCATGAGATGTTGTGCCAATGAGATATCGAATAATTCTTTTTACAGCTGTCAGATATGACTCCTTGATCTCATTTTCTAGGATTGTTATGAAGCAAAGATTTGCTATTTCTTCA
Organism: Nicotiana glauca; assembly: GCA_026770625.1. NCBI lineage: Eukaryota > Viridiplantae > Streptophyta > Magnoliopsida > Solanales > Solanaceae > Nicotiana > Nicotiana glauca. The sequence goes on along the minus strand of MU736754.1, from coordinate 98,253 downwards.
TGGTCTGATTCATCCTCATCGCTCCAGCTTCCAAATGATTTGTTCTTGTGGAATCCTCTAGAGATATTCCTTTTCATTTTTGGACACTCTGCTTGGATGTGTCCAAATTTTCCACATTCGTAGAATTTTCCATCGTTCTTATCTTGTTCGTTGTATTGCCTATATCTCCTTGGTGGGAATATTCCTTTCTTAGTATTTCTATATCTTCTAATCAGTCCATCCATGTTTCTAGACATCATCGCAATTTCTTCTTGTAGGACTTCAGGATCATCAATTTCATTTTTAGTCGATTCAGTAGTGGTTTTGAATGCAACAATTTTCTTTTTCTCCTCTGGATTTGTCTTCTTCAGGTGAGTTCTTTCTAAAGCAATAAGCACTCCTCGTAGTTCATCATATGATAACTTGTTAAGATCTTGAGATTCCAGGGTGACAACTTTAGTCTGCCAAGTGGTTGGTAGACTTCTGAGAATTTTCCTAACCTGATCTCCACTGGTGTATGGTTTGCCAAAAGCTTTCAAGTCACTGATTATCTTACTGAACCTGGCAAACATTTCTTCGATGGATTCTCCTTCCTTCATTGAGAACTGTTCATAGTCGTGAACTAGCATATTGATGTGAGTTTCCTTTACCTTGTTGGTACCTTCATAGGTAACCTGAAGTTTGTCCCACATCTCTTTGGCTATATCGCAGGTAGATATTTTCTCATATTCTTCACCACTTATTGCATTGTGAAGCAGATTTCTTGCCTTGTGACTTATTTGGACGGCTTCCAGTTGTTCCTTTGTGTATGAGTCTATATCATCAGCGTCAGGGAGTGGTGGAGTGCTGGCAGGTAGCGGGTTGTTTCCCTTCTTGATAACTCTCCATACCTTGACGTCGTATGTCTTGGTGAAGATTTCCATTCGGATTTTCCAGTGGGAAAAATGTTGTCCATTAAAATAAGGTGGCCTTACTTGTGAAGTTCCTTCCTGAAAGAGAGCTCCTATGATAAACTAATTTGCCATGAACTTTTTCTCCCAAACTATTAAGCAGAAAACAAAAGTGTGAGCCTTGATCTGATACCAATTGAAAGTACAAGAAGGGGGGGTGAATTGTCACTAATTGAAATTAATCATTACTTAGTTGACTTAAAACTTTAGTAGTCGACTAAATATGGCAATCTTTCAGATATAACAATTTGAGGTAATATGCAGAAAGTAAATATAGAAATTAAAGACACCAGGAATTTTATACTAGTTCAGATTCAATGTGAATCCTAATCCAGTCCCCTTGGATTGCAAAGGATTTCTCTTCAAGCAAATGAGTTCTCTTTCGAGTACAGATGTGATGTATATCGCCCAGTTGTATGCCCTCTTTCTATCCCTAACTTATTACACAGCAGATCTATGTAGGCTACTATGCTTGCTTGTAGTAGAATGAATAGAGTTACTTTTGGTTTGATCAAAGTATAGTTAAGGATGATGTTACACGGTACATTTATACAAAGATGAATGGTAAAGGCTCGTCAACCTAAGGGTTTTGATCCTTGGAAAGAATTGATTCTTTCCAAGAATAAGGAACTATCTGTTGCTTCTCTTGAGATCTTTTCCTTTGGCAGACAATGGCATCAACAAGATTTCTCCTTGATTGTTGGATCTTCCAAACTTGACCACTGACCGGATCTTCCAACCTTTATTATTCTCCCATGATTTTGCCAATCATAGGAGAATAAGAATCTTCACTTCGTTATGGCTGATTTGATTTCCCAGATTCATGGAGCTAATCCTGATTTGCTGATGTAGATTTGTAGCTTTCCTTGTACACCGTGCGTTCTATAGGTGGCTTCCCTTGTGAGTGATTTCCTTCCTTGATCGACACAACCATTTCACTAGTTCTTCTTTACTTCTTTAAACTCCTGCACATGTATATTAATTGCATCATTAAAATATGATCTAATAAAATGGGTAAAATTGAACCCCGAAATTGTGTATATAAAATGTTTCAGGAGCCACAGGTGGCGTTGGGCGCTGCCTGTGGCGCTAATTCTAGCAGCTCAAAAATTAGTGGTGCCACAGCTAGCACCCGACGCTACCCAGGGCGCTGACGATGAAAGGGACACGAAAATGGTCATAACATTCTATTTATACCTCCAAATGACGAACGATTTGATGCGTCGGAAACTAGACTCAAAACTTAGGTTTCCCTTTGGACCTCACCTCATTTATTACATGACTCATACACTTAGTCACCACATCCAACTCATTTGCATCATATTTAAAGCACATAAAGTTTTACAATTAGTCTACCTGGCACACCCAAATCCTATATCGCCTATTAAAATTTTCTGGCGCCTTACAGTACATTCCACTATCACATTACCTAGCAAGTCTTGCGGTAATTATGTTAATAATCGGTGTTTCTGCGATCATGTTCCTAGTGCCATGCACACTTAGAGATCATGTTTTAAGCTAAACAACACTAACAAACTTATCATCTCTACATATTCTGGAAACCATGTTTAAACGTTGTAATATTTATGCATATAGAAATCCTGCTTAGGATTCTGTATATACATCATTCTACATCTTTGTACATTAGATATCATGTCTTTGGGATTTCATTAACTTAAGCACACTTAGGCTAATTATGAATGCATAAAAGAAAAAAAACAGTTTTACTCAATTGTTACAATCAATTGGCAATAATTATGTGTATTGAACACCTAGAACAGCATGTTTTAGGTAAAAAAAAATAATCTCCGAACTTTCTTGATAATTCTAAACAACTGCTACATTTCGCTTTAGGCCTAGGCAAGCCTTAGGAAATAATTCGAATGAAACTGAAACTGCCTTTGTTTAATTATCAACTGTTAGAACCAGCAGGCAGGACTGATTCGGACTTCTTATCTGGTCATGTAATGAATCTAATTCTGCTGCAACAACTTAAATGCCATGCTTTAGTATTTTAAAATTCAGACCTTAACTGTGTATAAGTTATGTTGTCTATGTGCATTATTTGTGGAGGTGTAACTAAGCTTTCTACTTGCTTATATGTCCCCCCCCCCCAATTGATGTCTTATATGTTTTTCTATGTTGCCTTAGTATTTTTGCCTTTAAACCTAAGGGTATGCCTAGAACCCTCTCCTTATAGGAATAATATTCCTAAATTCCTCCGGGACTGATAGGAAGGGACGGGTAACAGCATACAATAAGAGTCGAGACCATTCCATGATTTAATTACCTTCACGGGGTGGGAAAGGGTCGATATGGATATGATGACCGATGTGCTAATACCACGAGTAGCCCCTCTTTTGAGGAGTACCATACCGGGTATTGCATTGACGTGATCCATATTATAAACAAACCTAGGACCCCCCTCCCTTTTGAAGTATGTTTAAATTGTAACTCTTTTCAAAATCTCACCTCTTTTTAGTTGTTTTCATACATATGTGTGTTCAAACTTAAATCCCCTAGTATTTGAGCCAATACATGCCTATTTGCTAATTGTACAAATTCACAAAAGTTGTCTGGCCGGGAACCACACTAGTGGATCCTGAGTGGTGCCTAACACCTTCCCTTTGTATAATTTCAAGCCCTTACCCTACCTCAGGTTATCAAACGTAGTTAGAAATAAACCCTATAGGTGTCCTAATGCACCTTAAATCATTAGTTCACGACTCTTCAAAATTGTAAACCCTTTCCCAAAAGGAAAAGAGTTGTCCCATACCTAAAGTGTCATGAACCTGATTCCGTGGAGGAAAAAATGGGGCCACGACAGCACGGTGACTCCAATGGGGATTTTTAGGCTTTTACCATTTCAGACTATTCTTATGAATTTGTACCTCTCTATGTGCAATTATTTGTTCGATTTCTTTAAGAATTTAATTTATTCTTCAACTACAAATCTGACATATCTTCTTTGATTCTTTCCTTTATTGCTACTTTAGATTATAAAAATGTTGTATTTATCGCTTTCTTAACATTCAAATACATGTTAACATGCTTTTAATTATTGCATAGTCATGCTCAACATCATACTCCACTTGTGCCAAACAAATACTATAAAAGCGCTTTAATGAGTGGTTGTGCTCTTCCTATATCATTACCCCCTAAATTCGGAAAGGCATGTTTGCGGTAAAACTAGTCAATCAGCGATGCAGTCGACAGTTATGTGCCTTCACCCTTGAGTTATCAGCTCAAGGGTACCAGTCTAAAACCCCATAGGAACCTTACTCTGTTTGAATTGTGCATGCATCATAGTCACATCTAGCTGGATCTGTTATGTTGTCCATATAATGATCCTTTAAAATAGCCTTATCCAAAGTCCACTGGGTTTCCCTAAACCCAAACAGACATCGTCACGTTCTGACCATTTATTTGGAGAATTAAAGGCTTCATGCTAAATGTTAATATTGAATAGTCGAGTCTGGTGGGGGTAAGGACCTAACCTTATTTGTCATGCAGAAATATGAGGCATGAAGTCCCCAGATTCGGCATGGTCACCAACATCCACCTAAGATTGCTAAGTTGGGGGAGAGATTTACACTCCAGTGACCAAAATCTCATCTGAAAATATCTGGTAAATCTACAATCTTCCTGGAGGTGTAACCTAACAGCATGATAATAGAAGTTGCCACATTGTTTTGGGATTGTGAAAGTTCCGCTTTGGGGACATTGAGATGACACCTTTGCTAGAGGCGATAGGAGAACTGACCGGTCTAGTGTGGGAAACTCCGGGTTTGCTAATGCCTGAGAACCACAAAGGTAGGGGTTTCCTCAAAATGATGGATTTGAAGAAGAATACAAAATTCACATGCCTGAAGGAATCATACATCCCTTTTGACTAACTGTATGAAAGGCATGGTCACAACAAATCCTTTCGTACCTACCCTGACGAGTTTGCCATCACATCTTTGGGATGCATCCTCGTAGGGCTTTTGTCTTCATGTTTTGTTCCCTAGGTCAGATTGTGTTTTGATGAAGAAAGGGAGAATACACACCAAGCTGTCTATGGTAACTAAGACCCTAATGGACGGGATTGGTGGGCAGACATTTAGCATTGTGCCTATGATTATTGCAGACATATACTAAGCCTTAGAGAAGTGTCAACAAGGAGCAAAACACTTCGAAGGCTGCAATCTACTACTTCAACTATGGATCATGGTCTAAAAGAACGAATACTGACAAGAAATTCAACTAAGGGACTGGGATGATCACATTGCTTTCCACCATCCAAAGCGAATGAAATACATCCCCAACATGTTCGCTCAGCCTAAGAATGCCAAAGGATGGGTTGAGCTATTTTATAATCTGATTGAAGAACAGGTTCAATGAACGTTCGAGTGGTTTCCAACAGAAGAGTTCATCGCCTGATCCCGAGATGCACCTTTCCTGATACTGATCAGTCTAAGAGGAACATATCCTTAAGTCTCTCTTAGAGTGATGAGGCAAGCTGGTAGGAAGAAAGTTATACCTAGGGTCGATAAGATGAGCTATTTTCGAGCCGACTTCAAAATTGATGACAGTTCTTACAAATGCCAAGCCCAACACATATGGCATTGCAAGATCGTAATGGGGAAAGACACCATCGAGCCCAACAGATATCATGTTGGATATACTCCTTTCTATTCAGGTTGGTTGGAAGACAATCATGATAGTCTGGGCCAGCCCGTGTTTGATCGAGGTAATAGAATTATAGATGAAAGGGCTAACGCGCATGCCAAGTACAACCAGCTGCATAAAAGGATCCATGAATATGAGTGTGAACACCGCGAGATACAAGAATCCAACTAGAAGTTGATTGAGGAATGGAAATACATGGTTATCAGTGCCAACAAGAGGCAAGAATACTTGGAGCGAGGCATAGTGGAACTGGAGAGAAAGTTTCTCAAGACGGTTGAAGATTGTTACAATGCTGAAGGGACCAAGGGCAGACATCTGGCCATGGCATACCTGTTGCTGGGACATCGCGAGTTGGGGAAGATGTTTGATGTAGCCAAGGATGGCGAATCAGGGGAAGGTACTTCTGGGACCAAGTAGATAGGAGTTCATTTTTCTCTTTATGAATGTAATAAGGCCAATGACCATTAGCGACTTTTACTTCTTGTTTAATTAGTGTCGTTTTTTGGGATTCATCTATTTTTATGAATAAAATGAGGCATTCAGCATTCTAAGGTCTCCAAATCAATTTGTCGCTAGGCCTACCTCGGGCACAAAGAAGCTCCCCAAATTAGGACACATTTTTTGTCCCCACACTATGTGTTTAAATATTGCAATACTTTTTATAATCCTCATTGACTTGGTTACCTTTTTGTTTTTATTTTTGTTTTGTTTTATTATTCCCCTGCCAAAAGATTAGTTCGTGCATTCTGGCTTCATCATCATATTTCACAAGATCCAGGGGTCCTCCACCCACTCCTCCTCTCAGTCCTATTAAAGGCAAAAACAAAGGAAAAATGGAAGACCCGAACAACATCAGGAAGGAGAACACTATTGAACGGGTTGAGGACACTGATGAACAGGGTATTCGGGTTCCTAACGAGAATGTATCACAACATGAACTAAAAATGATTAAATTCCAGGAAGAGCTCGATCATATTCGGAATCTTGCAAACCTGTCATTTTCCCTCAGCACCCCAGATATCAACTTCCCCAACACTCAAAACCCTACACCTTCTCAAAATATCCCAAAACAGTAGAATCATCCCACACCTCACGATCACATAACTCCACCAAAGAACCAATGCAACACTTGCCATACTCCAAACAACACTCCACTACTCATCCCAGAACCTCAGAACTCCACAAATAACCATTTCCACACCCATACACCAGGCCACCATAACAGTACCATCTATGTGGAGACCATGCCACACTCCACCTAACCTATCTCATACACACCTGAGTCTAATGAAAAGGAAATACTTATTAGGAACCTAACTGAGGAGCTCAAAAAACTGACCAGCCGGATCCAGGGCGTTGAAGGAAGCAAGGGAATTGAGGGGCTGAACTGTGAGGATCTTTGCATATAGCCGGATGTCGAACTTCACAAGGGGTAAAAACTTCCAATATTTGAGATGTTTGATGGTACGGGTGATCCAAAGGTCCATCCGATGAGATACTGCGACAAAACTGGTTGGAGTAGGAAAGGATGAAAGGATCCGCATAAAGCTATTCATGAGGAGTTTGAAGGGAGATGCGTTATCTTGGTACATCAGCCAAGATCCCAAGAAGTTGTCAAGCTAGGTAGGCATGGCATCTGACTTTATTGACCGATTCAGGTTTAATACGGAGAATGCAACAGGCGTGTTCTATATATAGAATCTGATGAAGAAGCACACGGAGACATTTTGCGAGTATGCTACTCACTGGAGGTCCGAAGCTGCTAAGGTCAGACCCGCCTTAGAAGAGGAACAAATGAATATGTTCTTCATCCGGTCTTAGGACTCGTAGTACTATGAGTAGCTGATGATGATTGAGAACCACAAATTCTCCGACATCAACAAATTGGGTAAAAGAATTGAGGAAGGTATCAAAGGAGGTATGGTTACAAATTCGAGGCCTTGCAAGCTACAAATAAGGCTTTACAGTTCGGTGGTGTGTCCAAGATAAGGGACGTAGGGGTTGTGATGGTTGCACAAAGAACCAAATCTCCCCTCAAATACCAAACTTACGTAACACCTCCTCACACATACCATCCAACTCTGAATTATCAAGTACCCTCACCCTCATAGCAAGCTCTACCTCCAACTTATCAGTCACCTCCACCTCTGTCACGCCCCAAAACCGAGGGACACGACCGGCGCTCAACCGGAGGACCCCAGTCAAGCGGACCAGGAATTTCCTTTCCTATCCTACGTGTTACCCCTTGATTCCAATATACATTATTCTTTCGAAATAGCAATTTAAGAATTAATCATAAACTTACAACTTGAGTTCATTTCTACCTTTTTATCATTTCCAACATTGATACTAAGTACTTGCAAAATACATACAACATTTACCAACGTGGACGGCGATTCTGAACCGTACTATTACTACCCAAAAATACTTTTGTACACCACCCACATTGTGTCTATGGAGCCTCTATGAATACTAGGAACTTACACAACACTTTCCGGCGACAAGGCCCCGGCTATACATTACAATACATAATAAACTCAAAAGAAGGTGGCATGAACCACACATGACCCAAAAAGGAAATGGGGCTCACCAATGCAACTGATGGGATGGAGAGGAGGCACTACTGTCGATGGGCTGAATTACCTGCTATAGAACCACCTATAATCATAACACGAATGTAGCGCCCCCGGCAAAAGGGACGTCAGTACATTTGAATTGTACTGGTATGTATGAACAAACTTTACCCCAAGTAAGATCAATCAATACATAGATAACAAACAATAATAGAATCAACAATCAAATACACATGAAATGTACAATCAAGCCAAACAAGTTTACAATCTCTCCTTTTTCCCCTTCAACATTTTCACATCAATGATTT
>MU736754.1:45817-70075 GCA_026770625.1 Nicotiana glauca | reverse complement strand
CCCCCCCCCCCCCGAGAGAGGTTTGTTCTTCCTTGATAACACACACACAATAGAGAGTGAATAGGAAAATCGTCTACATCTATTTCAGCTTATTCTTTGAATTCGATTTCATCTGATGAAATATGGTTGAGTCGCTTAGTGGTGTTCAGTTTCGCTGATGCTGCTGCTTCGTTTCTTGTTCAAGAGATCAAGCTCATTTTTTTCAGATTTACCGAGTGAATTGAAGAGCTCTGTAATCTTTACCTTGGCCATAAACCACATCAATTTCATTTTCAAATCTGTTCAATCCGTCGAGGTCACTGCCATGCCGGCACTTCGCCGGAGTTTCTCTATTTTCGGCCAGCTCCTTTTCACCATAGATTGCAACAACTCCACCAGCACTAACTGATTTTGTTCTATTAAGTAGAAAGTGATCATCCCAATTACCTTTGAAATCCAGGACAGAAGCCCGCAACATATCTTCAAGCGTTTGAATAGTCCACTCGGCCTGACCGTCAGTCTGCGGATGGAAAGTTGTGCTTAGATTCAGCTGAGTAACCAAACCTTGCTGAAATTTCTTCCAAAATTTGTTGTGAACTGGGCCCCCCGATCTGAGATAATAGAAAGTGGAGTGCCATGAATCCTTACTTTCTCCTTGATATACAACTTATCATATTGTTCTGCAGTATTGGTGGACTTGACTGGCAAAAAGTGAGCTGATTTGGTGAGTCAATCCACTATTACCCAAATTGAGTCGAATTTGCGCTGAGTGCAAGGTAACCCCACCACGAAATCCATGTTGATCATCTCCCACTTCCACATTGGTATTTCCATAAGCTAAGTTAACCCACCGAGCCGCTGATGCTCAGCCTTTACCTACTGACAATTCGGACACTTAGATACAAAGTACGCCACATCCCACTTCATACCGTTCCACCAATAAATCTCCTTGAGATCATGATACATCTTTGTAGAACATGGGTGCACGGAATACATGGAATTATGAGCTTCTACCATTACCCTCTCTCGAAGCTTATCCATATCCGGAGAACACAACCTACCCTGACGTCGCAAAACACCATCTTCGCTGCCGAGTGAAAATGCCGAGGTCTTGTTAGTTAGAACTGGTTCCTTTATCTGAGCCAATGCTGGAGCAATAAACTGCTTTCCTTGACTTCTGCTACAAGTGACGACTCTGCCCCATTATGCAACGTACCATTCCCCTTCTCTGATGTCGAAATGCAAACCCTAAACTGGCCAATTGATAAACCTCTCAAGCCAAGGGCCTTTGATCCACTCTTAAATGAGGAAAACTACCCATGGATTTCCGATTGAGAGTGTCGGCCACCACATACGCCTTCCCTGGATGGTACAAGATGTTCATGTCATAATCCTTTAGCAATTCTAACAACCGCCTCTGCCTTAAATTCAATTCATTCTTCTTGAACAAATACTAGAGGCTCTTGTGGTTTGAGAACACATCCACATGGACCCCATAAAGATAGTGCCGCCATATTTTCAAAGCAAACACAATTGCTGCAAGCTCCAAATCACACGTCGGATAATTCTTCTCGTGGTTCTTGAGCTTCCTTGATGAATATGCTATAACCTTCCCATGCTGCATCAGCACACACCCCAAACCGACCCTGGAGGCATCGCAATAAACCACAAATCCTTCAGTGCCTTCCGGCAAGGCCAATATTGTCGCCAAGGTCAACCTTGACTTCAATTCCTGAAAACTTTTCTCACAAGCGTCGGACCATTGGAACTTAACTACTTTCTGCGTCAATTTGGTCAATGGGGAGGCGAGCGTAGATAATCACTCCACAAACCTCCAATAATACCTCGCTAAACCTAAGAAGTTACGAATCTCCGTCGGGGTCGTGTGTCAAGGCCAATCTTTTACTGTTGCAATCTTCTGGGGGTCTACCTGAATCCCTTCACTTGAGACAACGTGGCCCAAAAAGGAAACATACTCCAACCAAAACTCACATTTTGAAAATTTAGCATACAACTGGTGCTGATGAAGAGTCTGAATAACTGCCCTGAGGTGATCGACATGATCCTCTCAGCTCCGTGAATAAACAAGGATGTCGTCAATGAAAACAATCACGAAGGAGTCTCAAAATGGATTGAAGACTCGATTCATAAGATCCATAAAAGCTGTCGGGGCGTTGGTTAGCCCAAAAGACATGACAAGGAATTCAAAGTGACTATAGCGAGTTCTGAAAGCGGTCTTGGGAATATCCTGCTCCCTAATCTTTAATTGGTGATACCATGACCATAAATCAATTTTAGAGAAGAACCTTGCACCTTGAAATTGGTCGAACAAATCATCTATCCAATGCAAAGGATATTTATTTTTGATGGTGACTTTGTTGAGCTGCAAATAATCAATACACAACGACCTATCCTTCTTCCTGACAAAAAGAACCGGAGCACCCCACGGTGACACACTTGGCCGTATGAACCCCTTTTCTAACAAGTCCTTCAGCTGCTCCTTTAACTCTCTTAACTATGCTAGAGCCATTTTGTATGGTGGAATATATATTGGCTGCGTATCAGGCACTACATCAATCCTGAAAATCAATCTCTCTATCTGGTAGAATCCCTAGAAGCTCGTCTGGAAATACTTCAAGAAACTCATTCACGACTGGCACGGACTCGGGGGTAGACACCTCTGAAGTGGTGTCCGCCACCCGGACCAAATAACAGATACACCCTATTTTAATCATCTTTGAAGCTTTAAGGTAGGAAATAAATACCTTTCCACACCACACAATTTCCCTTCCACTAAATAACTGGCTCATTAGGGAACTCGAGCCTCATGACTCTCGTTCGGCAGTCAAGTTTGGCAAAGCATGAATAAAGCCTGTCCATTACCATAATCACATCAAATCCACCGTTTAAAGCTCGATAAGATCGGCCGTGGTAAAACGACCACACACCGTGACAACACAACTCTAATAAACTCGCGCAGCTGTAATAGAATCACCAACCGGAGTCGATATAAAGAACGGCTCATGAAGTTGTTCGGGTTCTATCCTAAAGCTTGAAGCAATGAATGGGGTGACATAAGACAAAGAGGACCCCGAATCAATAAGAGCATAACCATCAATGGCCTGATCAGATAAGATACATGTGACTACATCTAGAGAAGCCTCTACACTCTGGCGACCACTCAAAGCATAGAATCGGCTGGATCCACCCCTACCACGAGCTCCACCCCTAACTGTACCACGTCTTGGAACCGGATGACTGAGCAGATTCCTTACCCATGGACCGCAAAAAGTATCCCAAAACCTAACTCCACTGTTGGGGAATGCGGTCCGCATACGCGGTATGCAGTCGCATAATGCGCCGCATTTTGACCTCAAATTTGACTGACACATGGCCTTACTCTACGGTGGAAATGCGGTTATACGGTCACATAATGGACTGTATCTTGACCTCAATTTTAACCAAACCGCTGACTCACTATGCGGCAGGAATGCAGTCCGCATACTAGATTTCGATCGCATTCTGAGCCGCAGAATGGCATTTTTCTGGAAATCTGATTATTTGAGTTTTAAATGTTTAGATTGATGATAGTCTATAATTACATATTTTAGTCGCTTATTACTCTCTAATTTACTACACTTAAATTGAGTTTCAGCTTTAATCGCTAGTGTTTTGCACTAATATTGTGTTTTATGCCTTGTAGGAGTGATTCTGAGCTTTGTGGATGTTATGGAATGAATTAAAGTGATTTGGACCTTTAAAGTTTGAGTACAAGTTCAAGGAATTAAGCCGGGATCGTGTTTGTGGGTCAACGGATGATAATTAAAACGAACGACGAATCCAATAGGCAGATTGTGCACGGTCTAGTAAACTAGATATAAATTTTTTCTTAGAATTCCATTTTGGCTCCATAATATATGGTTGGAAATATAACTCAAAGGGATACAACTTTTATGTTTTACATTTTTTCAAATTCGGAAAGGAACAGGATGAAAAACGAGCAGATGCGCGAGCTCGCGCGTAATAAGGGGCTGAGGCAGAATGTTAGAGAAAATGTGCGAAGTAATGCGTGATGGACGCGCGAGCTCACGCGTCTCACCCGGGAAAAGTGTCATTTTTCACATTGGAGAAGGTATAATTGTTTGGTCCCAACCCTAATTGGTATATATACATAGGAGAACGTTTTTTAGAGTAATTTTTGACAAAGGAAAAGCATAGAGCCGCGGTGGAGGCCGGGTTTCATCTTTTCTTCCACCAACTTAGTCCTTTTATGTTTCTTTGTATGATTTTTTATTTTGCAACCATATCTATGGGGAGATAAACTTCACGTTCTAGGGTTATGGTTCTTTCATGACTATTGTTATTCGGATATTGATTTTGATTTCTTAGTTTATCATATAGGTTTATTTATTCAATCTTGCACTTAATTATTTGATTGCGGTCACCAATTGAATATTATCTACGAACCTAGAGTTGAACTCTATAGAGGCAATTCTAGATCGCATATAGGATTGAGTAGAGCAAGTTCTTGAACCTGGGCATCAGGGAACGGATTAACAATTGGGATACACATATACCCAATTGCCTTGCTTGGTTGATTTACAAGAATTATAAATGCGTTATTGTTGATTCTAATTCCATAGACATATAGGCGTTAGGTTAGCTTGAATAGGCGAGTAAGGACTCGACAGATTCTTATGAGCGATATTAACCCCGTCAACTAATAAAGTAGATAAATTAGTTAGTCAATTCAATTAAAGAATACAATAGGAATGTTAGAGAGCCTATAACCCTAGATCGTTTTCATTACATTGATATCATAAAAATCTGCTCATTCTCTGTTAAAAGTTCATTATTTGTTTTTATTTATTTAATTAGTTTAGAATCAAATACTTCTAGTTTAATTATTGTTTAGATAATAAGGATAGTCTAATTTAGTTAATGGTTAATCACAAGTCCTCGTGTGATCGACATCCGACTTTTAGTCACTTTATTATTTGACGACAGCGTATACTTGCGTGTGCGTTTGGCCGCAACAAGTTTTTGGCGTCGTTGTCGGGGACTTAGAAATTAACTATTCTACTGGATTGGATTTTTACTTTTTTCCTATTCAAGTTTTTATTTTTTTATTTTTAACTTAGTTTAATATTTTATTATCTTTGTTGACATGGCATCTTAGAATGAGAATTAGTCAAATATTGGTTATTCTTATTATAGTGATCCTTGTCCATATTGTGGAGGACCACACTTGTGGCAAAATTGTGCATCTCAATTTGATGTGTGGAATTTTTGTAATATGTGTGATGGTCAAGGTGGCCATTGGGATGGTTGTCCTAATTCTTATTATCCTTCTCAGAGTTCTTATTATAATATTTCTAATAATGTTTATGAGTTTGATAGGAGCAAGGAAGTGGAGGATTTGGAAAGCATGGCTCATATTATGGACATGATGAGGCGAGTAGTCGAGCTACAAGATGAAAATAGAAAGGCTGCATAAAGAATTAGTGCAGCAATCATGAGAATGAAGGCCGAGGTGGAGGAAGTGGCTGAAGAGAGCGAGTTCCCACCAGAAAATAATTTTAAAGAAGCAGATATAGTGAGCCAATCTTGGCTAGAGGAACAAGCTCAACTTATAAAATCCCATGAGTTTCTCCGTGATGGTCTTTCAAATACGACAAAACAACTAATAGAAGCAAGAACTGAGCTCAGGCAAGAGATAGACCAATATGGCTCAGATATACATGACTTGCATGCTCAATTGAATAAAAAGGTTGAGGCGTCTAATGCCCTACAACCAATTTTAGTGGATACTGACCAGCTTGTTGAGCGGAAAGAAGAATTCCAACTATTCGACTAAAATATTATTAATGATGCTAAGGTTGACGAAGAGTGCAAAATTGAGGATGTCAAAAATAATGCAATTTTGGAGTTGGAGCGTATTGGACCTCATTCTAAACACTTTTCAACATTATGTTTGGTTAGTGACATGGAAATTTATCCATTCGAGCATATGGAGGAGTCAATAGATGAGGAACAATGTGTTTATATTCTGAAATTTGCCATATCGAGGAGGCAAAACGACATCCCCCACTTAAAGGCCAAGAAGTGCAAGATGCGATACCTATTGCTTGGTTCATTTATTTTTATACCACCGTCCCGGGAACGTGATAGAAAAATTGATGCAAAATTGGGGGTGCAATTTATATCCTCAAAGTGGAAGGAAAAGTAATGAAAAAGTTGGCGTCGTGCCGCGACGTTTAATCAAGCGCTTGTTGGGAGGCGACCCAATTCTATTTTTCTTTTTTACTTTTGCTTTTTTTTATTGTGTTATTTTTCGTAGTGTTGTTTTTGTGTTTTGTAGGAGTTGGAGCATGGAGTGAGAGCGAATAGGCATGTGTAAAAGCGAGCAGCTAGTTGAAACTAAGTGTGAGGACTGCACAAAGGATCGTACCCGGAAGAAGTCTGAGTATCCCGTGAGCTGCTAACGCTTCGGCCTTTGGCCTACCAGGGAGTCTCTTTTACCCTCTTGTTATTTTTAGTGTGCATTGAGGACATTGAAAAATTTTAAGTGTGGGTTGAGGAGATTGTTTGGATGATTTTCTGTGCTATGTTAGCTTAGTTATAGTACTCGTTCTTAGTGTAGTAATTTCTTTTTTTTTTTTTAAACAAAAAAAATTGAAAAATTTGGACTTTTTCCGACGATGGATTTTGTGGACAGCTTTCTTGAGGGATTGAATTTTAAACAAAAAAAAAAAAAAATATGTCTTTTAGCTTTCTTTAGATAGTAATAATCCCCCGTGGTTTTTCTTTGTGCCTCGGTTCTTTTCAATGGGATGTAGTTTGAACCAGGTGGCAGTATTTTTTTTATTTTTTTTTTAAGAGTAGATTAGGAATTTAGGGAATAAATGGAGGAAGAATGATGAACCTAGGCGCCCTTGACTTGTTTGATAGCAACATATTTAGGCTTTGGCATGTGTAGTATCTTCCCTATGATTTGAAATTATTGATGATGCCTTATATATTGGATATCATGTCTTGTGATGCCTATGTCTCTTTTCTTGACTTATGTTCACTTTTTTCTTCATGCTTAATATCTCGTGGCTCCGTGAATACTTGCATTTGTTTGAGAGTCGGAATGAGACCGTTCTTAGTAAGTTAAGTGCCATGTGTGGTGAGTTTTTTTGTATAGTCTATGTATTGTACTTGTGTCTAGAACTTGCCCGGTATGTGAGTTGAAGCAAAATTTTAGGTGATGTTCGGTTTGAAAAATAATTTTAGGCTTTCTTTGATCTTTTTGAGTTTAATTGCTTACCACAAATAAAATTTATCCCTAGTCAAACCTTTTGAGCCTATAAGCTTTTATTTGGTACCCATATTACAAGCCTATACCTTTTTTATTCTTAATTAACATTGTTTTTATCCTTTTCCTCTTAAAGCACTTTAATTGTGAGATGAATGCTAAAAGAAGTAAGAAGGAACTAAGTGTAGGGTGGCTTTTGAGTGGAACCAACAAAAGGAAGAAATGTGCACTTGTTTTGTAAAATAATACACCACTAGCGGAAATTAAAAAAAAACAATAATTTGAAGAAAAAAAATAAAGATGAATACATTGTTGTCTTGTTCCTGCTAGTGGATATGAATTAACGTAGTGCTTAAAGAAGAAGGGAGCATTTTTGGTGTGATATTGTTTGTTAAAGTGAAGTGGATCGAAGAATTTGCGCTCAAAGTGATTATGTGATGTGTTAAAGTGCTTAGGAGGGTGAACCACTATTCCTAAATATATCCTATCCGCCCCTTAGCCCACATTACAACTATGAAAAAGTCCTAATTGATGTTATATCGAGCGATCCTACATGAGTAGAGATTTACATTAAGGGCAAGCCTATGGTACCAAGTGCATGCATGTGACTTTTGTTGTGAGACTGAGAGAGTTATTTGATATATATATGAGTCTTTAAACTATATTTGATCATGAGACCTGATTTTGTGGGTTCAACGTATTCTCTTGTTCTTGTTGTGAGGGCACATGGCTTCATAAAGGAAAGGTAATGTTATTAGACTTCTCTACGACGTTGGGTATTCAAGCGATGAGTGCATTGTGACATTGAGTCGGTTTTTGAGGCTAGGGTTTTTGTGACCATATTGTCTTTGTTTGAATATTTTTGAAGAATTATATAAGTAAAGGGAAGTGTAAGATGATTGCATATGCTAGAGTTTAATTGTTGCTATCAACCATAATCATTGGTGTAGTGTGCTTTGAATATGTTAAGTGCTCATACATAGAGTAAATTTTTAGTTGACTTGAGCATGAGCAACGTTTAAGTGTGGGGTGTTGATGATAGGCTATAATTACATATTTTAGTCGCTTATTACACTCTAATTTACTGCACTTAAATAGAGTTTGAGCTTTAATCGCTAGTGTTTTGCACTAATATTATATTTTATGCCTTGTAGTAGTGATTCCGAGCTATGTGAATGTTATGGAACAAATTCAAATGATTCGGAGCTTTAATGTTTGAGTACAAGTTCAAGGAATTAAGCCGGGATCGTGTTTGGTGGTCAACGGATGATAACTAAAGCGAACGAAGAATCCAGTAGGCAGATTGTGCACTGTCTAGTAAAATAGATATAATTTTTTTCTCAAAACTCCATTTTGGCTCCATAATATATGGATGGAAATCTAATTGAAAGGGCTACAACTTTCGTTTTTTATGTTGTTCCAAATTCGGAATGAAACACGGTGAAAAACGAGCAGATGCGCGAGCTAATGCGCGAGCTCGCGCGTATTAAAGGGCTGAGGCAGAATGTTAGAGAAAATGCGTGAAGTAATGCGCGAAGGATGCGCAAGCTCGCGCGTCTCACCCGGAAAAAGTATCCTTTTTCACATTAGAAAAGGTATAATTGTTTGGGCCCAATCCTACTTGGTATATATACATAGGAGAATATTCTTTAGGGTACTTTTTTACCAAGGAAGAGCACAGAGCCGCTGTGGAGGCTGGGTTTCATCTAGTATTTTTATGTTCTTTGTATGATTTGTTATTTCAAACTTCACGTTCTAGGGTTGTAGTCCTTTCATGACTATTGTTATTCGGATATTGATTTTGGTTTCTTAGTTTATCATATTGGTTTATTTATTTAATCTTGCAGTTAATTATTTGATTGCTTGATCACCAATTGAATACTATCTACGAATCTAGAGTTGAACTGGAAAGTGGGAATTCTAGATCGCATATAGGATTGAGTAGAGCAAGTTCTTGAACCTGGGCATCAGGGAACGAATTAGCAATTGGGATAGACATATACCTAATTGCCTTGCTTGGTTGATTTACAGGAATTATAAATGTGTTCTTGTTGATTCTAATTCCATAGACATATAGGCGTTAATTAAGCTTGAATAGGCAAGTAAGGACTCGACAACTTGCCAGATTCTTATGAGCAATATTAACCCTGTCAACCAATAAACTAGATAAATTAGTTAATCAATTCAATTGAAGAATATAATAGGAATGTTAGAGAGCCCATAACCCTAGATCGTTTTCATTACATTGATATCATAAAAATCTGCTCATTCTCTGTTAAAAGTTCATTATTTGTTTTTATTTATTTAATTAATTTAGAATCAAATACTTCTAGTTTAATTCTTGTTTAGATAATCAGAATAGTCTAATTTAGTTAATGGTTAATCACAAGTCCTCGTGGGATCGACATCCGACTTTTAGTCACTTTATTACTTGACGACCGCGTATACTTGCGTGTGCGTTTAGCCGCAACATAGATCAACACCAATGGTCTGTACCGCGGTGAGCTTGCGAGCCGCGAAGTATTCTGAACATTCTTAACACATATTCGGAGTTGACACCACGAGTTACTAGGTTTTGAGCCCAAATTTTTACGGGGCCTTACAAGAAGCCCTTTAAATCGTCCTAAGGCATTTATGTTTTGAGAGGATATGAAAAATGGGTTTAAAATTGGCTAAGTATAAAAGTTGCAGGTAGCAGGTATGGGAAATCCGAATAGGGGTTCGCAATTGCGAACCACGACCTCTGCTATGCTGGAAAATGGAAACAGGGCTCGCATTTGCAAACCCTTCATAAAATGCTGGACCTTCGCATTTGCGACGCGTAGGTCGCATTTGCGATTACTGGCCAAATGGGAAACTTAGCATTTGCGAGAGGAAACTGGTCTGGGATTCTTTCACAATTGCGACAAGCCACTTGCATTTGCGATATCGCATTTGCGAGCCAGGCTTCGCAAATGCGAAACCTGCAGACCTTCTATGCACAGCTGAAAAACCTGCAATTTTCTAAGTTCAAAATGCACCCCATGGCCTATCCAAAACTCAACCGTGCCCTCGGGGCTTCAAATCAAATATACACACAACCTCAAAAATATTCTACAGACTTATTCGTGTACTCATATCACTAAAATAACATCAAAACATCGAATTCAACCTCAATATCAATCCAATTGCTCAAAACATCTTTAAACACTAAAATTTCCAATTAAGGTCTGAATCACATCAAATGACATCCATTTCTCACCAAATTTAACGGGATCGTCTTAAATCATATATAAGACATGTACCAGTCGTCGGAACCAAAATACGGGCCCGATAACAATATGTTCTAATAAAAATTTATTTCAAATTCCTTTAGACAATTTTGGAAAACAATTTTTTTTTTAAATTATTTCTTGGGCTTGGGACCTCGGAATTCGATTCCGCGCATACGCCCAAGTCCCATATTTTCCTACAGATCCTCCGGGATCGTCAAATCATGTGTCCGGATTCGTTTACCTAAAATATTGACCGAAATCAAATTAACTCATTTTATAGTCAAAATTCATTATTTTTCATACTTGTTCTCACTGGCCCGAGGCCACTTTAATATTTATCGCTTTCTTACTTGTTCTTCATTCTATCGCTTGATATTGGATATAAAAAGCCTTATTTAGTCATATCTTAACTGTTATTCCATTCTCGACTATACTCGATAGCTCGAGCTCGACCCTGATATCGACCCCGAGGTCCCCCATCGACTAGTCCTATATCCGGGCAGCAGGCCCCTCGGTTTGATTGCTGCCTCGTTTAGCTTGCATTTCATCATTAAACTTCACATTTTTAGCATCATCTGCTCTAACAACTAGCATAAAAATAGATCACGTATTTTTAGAATCCCATTTATAAATTTAATTGTTGTTACCATTTGGTAAACATAATTATTAAACGTCAGAACCGGGTCTCAAATTAGCGACCAAAGTTGGTCGCTACTTGCTTCCCCTTTCATAACCGACCAACTTTGGTCGCTAATTTTAAATATTATTTATTTATATTTTATAAAATATTTTAAATAATAATATAATTATTAAAACGTTATAATTGGGTCCCACATTAGCGACCAAAGTTGGTCGCTAATTTCAATATTTCTTTGACAAAGAAAGTTTGACCAGCCCAGTCAACATGTTGACCATTTTACCAATCAAAAAGTGACAAACCTTGGTCGGTAAATTTTTTAAACTAATTATTTAATAATTTTATCCACATTAGCGACCAACGTTGGTCGCTTTTTTTTAACCAACCAACTTTGGTCGCAAAATTTTGTTCGGTAATTCCCAGATTTCTAGTAGTGATATGACTTAAATATTTATAAACATCAGGAAAATTGATTATCATATTGGGATAAATTACAGTATTTAGTTATCAAGGATTCAATTAAAAGTGTTTACATTCAGTTTGTCTATGTTTTTTATAATAAAATATATAACATTTTCTACTCTCAAATTGGAAAATATTGGATACAAATTCGGAATGTCTAAAACTAGTTTTTTTAAATAAAATTTTTTATTAACTAAAACAAGGAAATATCATTTGACAAATGTACTCATATTTGTTTTGTTGAGTGGCTCTAGATTGAACAAATATGCCTTTGCTACCTTCTAGGAGAACTCAAAATCACGATGCATGTTTGGCGGATATATAATTTGTTAGGAATGTGCGAGGAATAAGCTTTTGCGCTAATTCAAAGGAGATACTATTGAGGGTTAGCATTTCGAACACAAGGAAACACCATTCGACATTTTATTGTTAAGAGCGAATGATGCTGGATGGAATTATGAAAAATTTACCTGAAGATGTTGTTATTTATATACTTTCAAGGTTTTCAGTGAAATCTCTTTTGCGATTTAAATTCATCTCCAAGAGTTGGTACACTCTCATACAATCAACAACATTTATTAATGTTCAGCTCAACCGCAGTACCATAACAAAAAACGAATTCATTCTTTTCAGCCGTTCCTTCAGAATAGAGACCGAAGGATTTAAAAATGTTTTATCTATTATTTCTAGTGACGACTACAATGATGTTAATGTTGTTTTACAAGATCTAGATCTGCCATATCTAACATTCACTCCAAACTATCATTTTAACGAACTCATTGGCCCTTGTAATGGTTTGAACGTCTTAACGGATGATGAGATTATCGTCTTGTTTAATCCAGCTACTAAAAATTACATGCTACTCCCACCTAGCCCTTTTGTTTGTTCAAAGGGTTATCATCGCTCCTTTATAGGTGGCGTTGGGTTTGGTTTTGATTCAATTGGGAATGACTACAAGTTTGTCAGGATCTCAGAAGTTTTTCTCGATACTTATTGGGGTCCCGAGGAGAGGGAGCAAAAAGTAGAGGTTTATGATTTGCGTAGTGATTCTTGGAGAGATTTGAATCATGTGGATCAACAATTGCCTACTATCTTTTGGAATCAATGTTTCGAGATGCTTCATAATGGAGCCTTTCATTGGTATGCAGTTGGAGACTTAACGTATGAAATCCTTTGCTTTGACTTTAGCACTGAGATTTTTCGAAATATGAAGATGCCAGAGAGTTGTAATTCCTATGATGGGAAGCGTTATAGCCTTGCAGTCGTGAATGAGTCTCTAACATTAATTTGTTATCCCAGTCCAGACAGTGAGATTGATCAGACCCTAAATACCATGGACATCTGGATAATGATGGAGTACGGAGTAAATGAGTCTTGGACTAAAATATACATAATCAGAGCTCTTCCTATTGAGTCCCCATTAACCATTTGGAGGGACCATTTATTGCTTCTTCAAAGCAAAAGTGGACATTTAATGTCCTACGATCTTCGTTCCAATGAAGTCAAGGAATTCGATTTACATGGTTATCCTGAAAGCTTGAGAGCTATAGTTTATAAGGAAAGTTTGATTTCAGTTCCAAAACGAAGACGCGAGCATGGTAGAAAAATTATAAAGTTTTAAGGTACTTCATGAAAGAGCACCAGTTTTCGACAAAAAAAGAGAAGATTTTTTCATGAATTCTTAAAAAAGAAATCGTGGTAAGTAGCTTTTTTTCACTAAATAAATTTTGTTATAAAAAATGCTTAGCATGTCAATACGTTTAGTTCTTTATGTTGTAAGTTTAGTAAGGATTTTGATAGTCTTATTTTCGTTCAATGGGAACATTTCTGTCTTTATTATAAATTGACTGGATTTATAGCTTTTATCTACAATCTCTCTTATGTTTGTAGTTGGAGATTAATCAAGGAATGTCACGACTTAAAGTCGGCGGTAGCGACGGACACCCGACGTATGTCGCTCCATGAGCAAACCATCGACTGTACATAAAGCATATATTGGGGTTCAAGGGATGAAAATATTTTATTTCCACCTTTATCCACAATTATGGGTGGCAAACAGGCGGGGCCGGTCAGATATGGTTCAGATCGAAAACGGATAATAAAAATCGTATTAATTATCCGATCCGACTCATATTTAATATGGATAAAAAACAGGTTAAACGGCGGATAATATGGGTACCCATATTTTGTGAAAATTCTTAGTCTCCCTAACTTGAGGAACCCCCAATTTGAGGCTTTACAAATGTAAAAATTAGGCACATTGATTGCTCATTGGTTATCCATTTTCTAAATGGATAATATGGTTCTTATCTATATATGACTCATTTTATCCAACCCATTTTTGGTGAATAATATGGATGGTTAACTATTCTACTTTAACCATTTCCCAACCCTACCCACAACGCGTCATGGAAATTCTAAAGAAATCAACTTTCACATAAAAGTGGGTCGTAGTCCAAAAAAATAATTAACAAAAATGAAAATGATGTTTCCATCGATCAAACTTATCACTGAAGCTTTATTTAGTAATATATCACGATCTAAATCCCCATATTATGCGGTCGAGATGTCACTTAACTCGACTCGCTAGGCGAACCAACTAACCTTATACTAACCCATAACAGACTAAATCGTACGAATAATGAAAGAAAAGTTCTGAATTTAATACTTACAATCCCAAATTTGTGTCACAAGTCATGAGTAACTACAAAATGAAACACAATATTGATATGAAAGAATATTCTATGATGATCCGACCGGCCGTTTTGAGTTTTAGCGATCCTTTTAGTGGTTCGGGGTCTTGAGTGTGGCTTCACGAAATCTGGAATTCTCATGATGAAGACGATTATTAAATCACTCAGTACCTAATTCATATTTAGTTTATCTTGTTCACCAGCCCATCTTTCCTTCTGGTTGTCGCGTTGGAGTCACAACTTATTTCTCAAAATTAGGATATGACTTTATGGCCTATAATCATTTGTTGTTTGAAGGCCTATCACCTCTTGTTTCTTCCTTCACCTGACAATAGACTCTGTAATACTGTCATTCTTTTTATCCACCGTTATCATCTATGTATCACATCTTACTCATAATGCTTCCTTATATCTCTTCTTATTTTCATGCTAATATTTTTTGTCTATCACTTTCTTTTGAAAACTTCAACAAGACATTCTTTTGCTTTTAGCTCCCCTTACTCCATCGATTGGCTCTTCGAGTTGCCTAACATTCTCTCTCTACTAGGACTAAAGTCACACTAAGGTAATATTTAGCCCATCCAGACTCCTAGTGCCTATCTTTGTAGTACTCATATCTAGTTGTACTATTTTAGAGTGCACCATATGGGTGTCTCACAAGGAAATCTATTAGCACATTTGAAATATCCTTCGGAAATGTCAACTAATGCAAACAATCCTTCCACCATTTTGGGTTACTCTAACCCCAGTCGGATCCTGGTATCACATCCTTCTCTTAAACCATATTTGTTAGCTTCCATAGGCCATAACTAAGATCGGTGTGGCCAATTGTACATTCATCTGTTACTACTTTAGGTAACTCAGAATGCTTATATTTTTCTTCCTGAATGGTAAATACTTATAATCGGCATTATCTAGGTACCTCGTACTCTTGTTCACCTTTCTTCTTTTACTTATTGAAACTTTTATCAATCTTCTGAATCTCTTATTGCATTTTACCATAGTAGTAGATAGATATCCTTGCCTTAAGGCTCCTTATCAAGAGGTTTATATGTCTTAGTACACATATGATCTATTTAAGATCTTACATTTACTCATCATAAGCATCATGAAAAATTAACTTCTTCTAACTCAACTCTTCCACAATTATTTTTCTTACCAACCGTCTTTCAGAATGTAGGCGTTGCTGTATTATGAATAAGATAGAGTTTAGAAAAATGAGTTCTCATAACCGAGCTCTACCACACGATCTAGAGTAAGAAGAAAGAGTTATAGTCTTAAATAGCCTGTAGCCTCTTACTTATAAGTGCGGTACAGAAAATACCCATAAACAAGACTCTACTAGACACGACTTGTAGACTCCATGCGATTGTGTAGCATGACTTGCGTGCATGGTTGGTTTTGAGTTTCGGATGTTTCGGAACGTATTTGATTAAGTGATTCTCACTTTAGAAGCTTAAGTTGAAAATGTTGAGCGAAGTTTGACTTTTGTTAAAATGACCCCGGAACAGTATTTTGATGGATCCTCGTATCATGATTCTGGACTAGGGCGTATGCCCAAAATTAAATTCCGAGGCCCGTAGGTTGATTTGTATTGTTTAGCCAAAAATTGGCAACTTATGCTTTAGATGATTCATAGTAGGCTGCCTTCGTAGATATCGTGTTTGGATTTCTATTCGAGGACTTAGAATATGTCTATTTAGTTATTTGAAACTTGTTTGGAAATATTTGCATTATTCCGACTTGATTTGATAGTAATCAGACGCGCGGTTGTATTTTTGAAGTTCTTGAGTTTCATCTTGGTCGCCGCATTCGCAAAGAGGATAAGGTTAGGTTTGTCCCATTTGTGGACCGCGATTTGCGGGGGCCTTGTTGCGATTGCGAAAGTCACTTCTGAGCAAACTTATTTAAGTGCTTATTTCGGAGTTTTAGCCCGTTCTCACATATTTTGAAACCTAGAGTTGGAAAGGGGTGAATTTCCTTGTAGATTTTCGTACAAGACCTTCGTGTAAGTGAAGTTTTACTCAATTTTTGTATTATTTGAAGAATCTAAATGAATTATTAAAACAAAAAAAAAAACAAATTGAGATGAAATTTAGGGGTTTCGTCTATACTTTGGGAGAGTGTATTTGAGGATTTGACTATCAACATGGACTCAATTTTAGAATCTAATCATTTATTTGGACTCGAGAGATTATGGGTCATCAGAATTTCGTCTACCGGTTCCATAATTCAAGAACGCAAGCTCGGGTTGATTTTTGTTAATTTTTTTAGGATTCATCAAAGATTCTAGATATTTGGATTGTGATAACTTCGTATAGATTATTTGACGTCCTCTAATATTGTTTGGCTTGGATTTACGTGATTGAAGAATAAGAATGAGGTTTTGAGGCGGTTTGAGGTTGAACAACACTAGCCCAAATGAGGTAAGTATCTTGTGTAGCTTTGGTTGAGGATCTTTTTTCTACTAATTTATGTTATTTGCTACATGTAGGGTGATTCTTTTTGGTGTGACGAGCATATATACATGTGCCATGGTATTCATGCTTGCGTTGATTCTAGACTTCTGTATGCCTAGTTTTGATTATGTTCCACTTGTTCTATGTTCTACGTGATCGAATAACTATGTGAGCTTAATGAACCATGCTAGAGATAATGTTGAGGTTATTGATACATTATGTAGAGCACAACGAACTATTATTAAGATCATTGATATGCTTGATTTAGACATAGTCACACAAGTAATATGAACACACATCTGTACTTGTTATTCTTGTCTTATACGTTAAATTGAGGTATGATCACTTGAGTTTTTTAACCTACTTTAAAGATTATGACTTGGTTTTTTATGTTTATTTGGGCATAATTATTATTTAGATGACTTATTAAATGTTGGGCCCATTGTGATACATAAATATACGCATACATCCTAAACAGGGATCATCATTTGTGCACATGCACACATCTATGGATGGTTATTTATCTGCCCATTTGCATTTTATGTGCTTAATATTTATTCATGTACAAACATCACTACATATGGTTCTCGTTTGTATTCGCTTGATCTGTTTAGTTTGCAAAGCTTGTTTATTATCTTTACCCTAGTTGTGCACCTTTATTCTTTATATGCCTTATTTTGGGATCGTTTATTTCGACATTTCTCTGTACTATACATGGTATTGAACTGTATATGTTATACAAAATGAGTATCTTTTTGATTTCAAAACCTCGTCTACTTCACCGACGTTAGTCAAGATACTTGCTGAGTAAATTGAATACTCTGCACGTTGTGTGCAAATTATGAAGCTGAGTAGGTATAGTAGACGAATCCTAGCATTGAAGACGTATCAGAATTCCAGGTTCAAGCTACCTCTTGTTCATGGTAGTTTAGGGATTATATTTATGTTTATGTGAATTTCAAACAAATTATATGTGTTTCTTCAAATCAGAATTGTATTCTTAATCTTAGTCGATGATGACTTGTACTACACATCCTTAGATAGAATTATTAATTTTTTGTAGTTTTATTATTATTTATTAATGATGCCTTATCATTGTTGCACCACATTGGGGTTGGCTTACATAGAGATTTACCATAGGCACCGTTACGACATAGGGGATGAGGGGAGGATTCTAGGTCGTGACAAATATGGAAGTTAATCTATCCTGAGCAGGCTCGGTGTAATTCGGAAGAGTACTACGAGCATAAACAATTCGGTAACTAACAACCATAAGCGAATTGCATTAAAGGGAAATAAACTTTAACTAATAGGATTGGTTAATTAATCACAAACCTATAATGTTTTTCACTACTGAAGTAACAACAATAACAAATTCTCTGATGTGTTAGTTAGTTCTTTATTCTAATTGTTTGTCTTGCTTAATAATAACAAAACCCAACCATTTGCTTTAATTTATTTGATATATATGTGAGGATTTTAATTCTGGAGAAACAATTCAAGTAGAATTGATTCGATATGAAAGACATACAGTTTTGGACCTGCAGTTCAAACACTTCAAAGTAGAAAGTCAATGGTGTGTGCTATATCACCTTTATCTATCTTATATGTGTAGCATGACATGAAACTTGATATTCATCTAAAGTCTATTTATTTGGCTCATATGACTTAACAACCCCTGAAGGATTTAAATTGCTTAAAGCATATAGAATTCATGGTCATCGAGTACTACATCCTCAGTGCAATTTGTGCACAAATGTATCTTGTTATAACTGTATGCATGATAATATGATAGCAAGAGTTTTCGCCTCTATGTGAAGATTTTGAACTAACGATTCCAACAAGATCATATGAAGACAATCCATCTCTATCAAGAATGATGATTTTAAGATGCAATATATTCATTCAAGTTAATACGGCTGATTTGTTCATCGAATCTCTACCAAAGATCTTTTGAAGATGGTGCACAAGATTGGAATGCAAATGCTTAAAGATGTGAATTGATGCGCTCATCAGGGGGGATTAATACACGTTGTACTCTTTTTTCCTTACAAGATTTTGTCCCACTGGATTTTCTTTGCAGGGTGTTTAACGAGGCAATCAAAAGGTGTATGTTAGAATGTGTACTCTTTTTAGAATTTTTTTTTCACAGGGTTTTATTTTAGTTAAGGTTTTAACGAGGCACGTTATCTGTTGTATAGATATTCAAGGGGAAGTATTATATATAGAAATTTATTTATAGTGAATGTTTATATATTGA
Source organism: Nicotiana glauca (assembly GCA_026770625.1). Taxonomy (NCBI): domain Eukaryota; kingdom Viridiplantae; phylum Streptophyta; class Magnoliopsida; order Solanales; family Solanaceae; genus Nicotiana; species Nicotiana glauca. Next base: position 51,031 of record MU736754.1, on the reverse strand, counting down.
GAGATTCTAGGGTTCATTGCTTGATGGCTAAGTCATCCTCTCCCAAAAAATAGAGGATTATATTCTATTGTAATTCATCCGAAAAATCATTAAGAATTCTCTTCCTCTACTTTTCTCTACGGTACTCTTCTTTCATCTTTTATTGCTTCATGAAACTTTATTTTGTTTTAAGTGAATTATTATTTCATGAAACTTTATTTTGTTTTAAGTGAATTCTGGTACCTATTCATGCATTAAAATAAAGTGGCTACCACTAATGAAAATCGGCCGCGCGTAAACCAAGAAAATTTTGTATTTTCCAATTAACTCCATCTTAAGCATCGTCCATTATCCTTGTAGGCCTAGACCCATTGCATATTTTAATCAATTTCCTACAATATAATAATACTATTTCCTAAATAAAGCCCCCTCTTGGCAGCTAGTTTAATATATAGCAGGAAGTGATGTGGTTACTTTACAATGACCAAAGATATAGTAATAGTTATATACTTAACAAGCTTTAATTAATAATCTATTTCTTGCCCCTATTCCTCCACGTGGTTGTTCTATTATATCCATCTATATTATATTAAAAACAGGAAGCCCATTTGTTAAAAGTTAAATGACTAAAATATTTTTTAATTATTTATCTAAATAATATATTTCATATTACAAAAACTGACAATTGCTTTTGAAGAAACCTAATAGTCACAACCATCCGATGCGAGCGAAAAGGCAACTTGTGGCCGTTAAAACTACTACTGTCATTTTGCATTATTTCATTTTACGTGCTTCTTCCGAAAATCACCGCCTCTTGAATTATTGTTAATCAGGGAAGAGCCAAAAACTAATTCGTTTGATATACCTTGTAAATTGTGAATTCATAAATTGATTTATATTTTTCTTGTGCTAATGTTAGTTTTTGGGTTTGCTTTAATTAGAAGTTGAAAGATGGTGATTGTTCTTGGGATCAATTTTTGCATTTATCTTGAGCAAAAAGATTGCTTGTTGTGGCAGGGGCAAAAAGATATCAACTTGCAATATTATTTCTATTAATTCCCATGCATCATCTCCGCTGCTGCCAATTTTTAATTTGATTGCCAGTGGCTATGGTTTACGATTCTGCAATGTTTGATCCGACAAATATATAACTTGATGTACTTGATCTACTTTAACCAAAACTACATTCATCTTCACTTCTACTCATCTTCATTTTATCTATTTTTCGTTCGGCCACAGAATCGACAAATAATACCTTGCTTCTCCAATTAAGAATTTGGTGCACAAGTGTCAGCTCTTCTTCGAAATTTCTATAGGTACTGTATCATGTGTTTCCTTCTTTAATTTATGCATTTTAGATTTAGCATATTATGAGGAATAATAAAGGTCAACATTGTTCAATACCTGTAGTATGCCAAATTTTTGAGACAGATAATTGGAATCCTAATACTTTTCAAAGTTTTATCATGTTAAAGAAATTCTACAGTGTGAAAGACTATAATCTTTTATATCGTTTTTATTAATGACACAACTATTAGTTAAATATTTAATAGGGGACAAAGATCTAAACAATATTTTCGGTATTTATGTCGAAAAGTGAGATTTTTTGAATAAAATAGGACCTACTCCCACCGTTCACTTTTAGTTGTCCACTTTAACTTTACACTCCCTTTAAGAAAAAATAAATGAAGTATTTGTTTTACAATTTTACCCATAATTATAATAATAGTATTTTCAAAAATCTTGGAAAATGAGTAATGATAAGGGTAAAACAAAAAGATAAAAACCAAAAAAAAATTATTATTTTCTTGATTAATTATAGTGGACAAGTAAAAGTTAAAATATATTTTTACTATAGTTAACAAGTAAAAGTAAACGAAGAGAGTACATATTATATTATGGTACTTGGCCAAGATGAAAAAGATTTTTTTGCAGCAGCAGAATCAATTTTTTTACTTGAGAAGAAACTACAAATTCTAACTTCTTCCAAGAAGCACAAGCAAAAGTAGAAAATTAATTTGTTCAAGACAAAAAAAAATCTTAAAATAAATTTATATTTTTCAAATTATCCCTCAATAATTTAGTAAGTTTCACTTTATTACCCTTTCTTTTTTATTTCTACTATATCTTTTTTCTATTTTTTTATTTTAATCATATTTTTTCTTTCCCCTATTCCTAAGAGTAGATTTTAATTTATTGAATAATGTATTTTGATATATTCAAATTGTCATATAAATAATAAGTAATACCAAATATTCAATATTATTGCTTTGAAATAATTATCATTTATATTGATTGGGATTTTTAATTTATATTTTTACTTTACATTTGATATTTTAAATGAATTATCTTATGATAAATATTTAATTTTTATAAACAATACTAATTGCAAAGTAAATATTTACTGTTTCTTTTTTTTTTTCTTTGTAATTTGATGTTTAAAAGTACTTTTCGAAAATATTGATAAAACACAATGAACTAGCAAAAAGCAATACTCAAATAAATTGGTCAAATACAAACTGTTATTTTGCAAAAGTATTTTTTGAAAAGTACTTCTCAACAAAAAATACTTTACAAATAAACAGTTTTTGACAGTTTAGCCAAACATGCTCTTATATTGATCGTCCTTCATGTATGAATTTATTCAACAATTTTGATAACAAGGATTATGTATCATATGTGTGACAACTAATTTATTCAGGTGCAAACATTTGTCCTTATTGATAGAGTGTACATACATAAATCTATCGTACTAATGTTATGTTGTAGTATTATCAAAACATGTATACGACAGATCCACATTGATTATTCAAAAAAATTATATTATATTCTTTTATTTGTAATTATTTAGTCAAAAATTTATGTTAAAAATATTAATATTATTATAAAACTATGTATTACATGACTCAACATACACATGTCGAGAAACTAGTATGTATGTTACGTATTTTAAGCGGCTCAAATTAATGTTCCAAACTTAGAGGGCTTTACAGTTCCTGAAAAATAATTGAACCATATTAGCGTCACTGTGTTAAAAATAAACTGTTAGAAAATAAAGAAAGATAGAAGAATGAGAAATTTCCGAGTCCACAATTTCCTTGTGTGTCATTAAGGAATTTTAACCCCCTCACACGTTGCCAAGGTAACAGATTTAATCCTCCCAGGATAAAACGGAATAAACCTTCCTGCAACAGTGGCAATACAAACTGCAGGATTCGAACGAACTCAAAAACGGAGCAAAATCACACTTACGAATTTGAGAGAGAGATATTACGAAGTAGGATGCAATATATTCAGACAGAAAGGAGTTCTGGAGTGTATTTCGTGTGTAAAAGATGCAGCCTTGCCTCACAATTTATACGCAAATATAAGAAGAGGTGTCTTGAAAAGGTGCCTTTTCAGAAAATACGCGGCCTGCCGCGGTTCTCCCGCGATCGTGGCAGAACCGCGGCCAGAGAGCCTTTCTGAATCTCACTGCCGCGGTTCTACCGCAATCACGACAGAAACGCGGCCAGCGAGGTTCTCTGAAATTTCAGCAGAGTTCTGGCGTACTTTCAGCAGTGATTTGGTATTTAATTAATTATTGAATAATTAAATAAATTTTGTCCAAAAATAATCTTATCGATCGATCATTTGACAATTCCAATTCCAAATCCAAATCCAAAGCCAAAGCCAAAGCCGAAGCCGAGCCGAGCGAGCGACGACGACGGCGCGAGGGTTCATTCTCTTCAACTCCTTTTAAGAGCTTTAAGAAGTGATTCTATATATAAGCACACAAATGTGGTTGTCCCTCACCAATGAGGGACAAAGTGCAAGACAAAATTCACTTATTCAAATTTTCATTTTCCCTCCATTTTATTTTCCTCCATTTCCAATTAACACTTCTTCTACTTTACACCCCAATGGCTTAAAGTCCAACAATCCCCCACATGAATGGGAATGGCTGTATCAAGAAAGATCATAGATGAAAGCTATGTGATTTTGCAAGTAAGGATTAATCGCATCTGGATAAGTAGGTTTCCCTTTGAACTTTTCGTAGTGAACATATGTCGGATATACTCGGTCAATCGGTAGATTTGATATCTTTGAACCGTCGAACTTTAGTGTATACCTAGACAACCATATTTCACACAATCAACACTTAACCATCTTGTAGTTCTCATTGTTGTGCTCGTTTCAGCCATGAACACCGCCTGGTCTCATAAGTGCATAGAGAATTGGCCTTACAGAATTCTCATTGAAGCGGCTTTCACTTCACACTTACATAGGTGATTCCTAAACGTGTAATCCTTTAGATTGACACTATTTGATAAATACCTCATCAAACTTAGGTAATCATTAAAGAACATGTAAAGTTCTATCCTTGTTACTGAACATTGTCTTCATCATGAGAATGGACCAAAGATATTATTTTGACAATGTTGAACCGGTCAATCACAACTTTGTTTGAGCTCCTTGAACCTAGATCTCGGAACATCCAAAATTCTAGGTAGAGTTACCGCCATGTTGACTTGTCCTCGGCCATAGTCCCATTCCCTTAGATGATTTCTCAACTCCCTCTCTAGTTAAGCCTTTTGTAAGCGGATCCGCAACATTATCCTTTGATCTTACATAATCAATAGTGATAATTCCACTAGAAAGTAGTTGTCTAATGGTATTATGTCTTCGTCGTTTATGACAAGACTTTCCGTTATACATAACGCTCCCTGCCCGTCATATTGCAGCCTCACTATCGCAATGTATGCAAATAGGAGCCAAAGGTTTTGGCCAGAACGGAATGTCTTCTAAAAAATTCCGAAGCCATTCAGCTTCTTCATTGGCTTTATCTAATGCTATAAACTCTGATTCCATTGTAGAGCGAGTAATACACGTCTGTTTAGAAGACTTCCAAGATACTGCTCCTCCACCAACAGTAAACACATATCCACTTGTGGACTTTGTTTCTGTTGAGCCGGTTATCCAATTTGCATTACTATATCCTTTGATAACTGCAGGATATTTATCGTAGTGCAAAGCGTAGTCTTGAGTATACTCCAAGTATCCCAGAACTCGTTTCATTGCCACCCAGTGATGTTTGTTGGGATTACTTGTGAATCGACTAAGTTTACTTATCGCACAAGCTATATCAGGTCGTGTACAGTTCATGATGTACATTAAGCTTCCCAACACACGAGCATACTCCAATTGACACGTACTTTCACCTTTATTCTTCATAAGATGATGTTTTAAGTCGAT
>MU736754.1:12399-37262 GCA_026770625.1 Nicotiana glauca | reverse complement strand
GAGATATTACGAAGTAGGATGCAATATATTCAGACAGAAAGGAGTTCTGGAGTGTATTTCGTGTGTAAAAGATGCAGCCTTGCCTCACAGTTTATAGGCAAATATCCGAAGCCGAAGCCGAAGCCGAGCGAGCGACGACGACGGCGCGAGGGTTCATTCTCTTCAACTCCTTTTAAGAGCTTTAAGAAGTGATTCTATATATAAGCAGACAAATGTGGTTGTCCCTCACCAATGAGTGACAAAGTGCAAGACAAAATTCACTTCTTCAAATTTTTATTTTCCCTCCATTTTATTTCCCTCCATTTCCAATTCACACTTTTTCTACTTTAAAGCCAAATGGCTTAAAGTCTCCAACAAACCATAGTACAGAAAATGACTAACTAATTAAAATAAACAGCAACCATGAAAAATATATGCGAGAACTGCGCTTGTCGATCCAGTTTGATTGTGATAGTAATCCATAAGAAATAAAATCCTAAGGCTGTCAGCCTGTTACTTCACAGAGAAACATCATTCTCCGAGGTCCGATGAACATTGAAGTGTCAATAATACAAGATGCCGGATGGAATTATGAAGAAATTGCCTTATGATTTGGTTATTTTTATGTTTTTAGGGCTTCCAGTGAAGTCTTTATTGCGATTTAAATGCGTATCTAAAACTTGTTACACTCTCTTACAATCCTCCACATTTATTAATCTTCATCTCAATCGCGCTACAACAATGAATGATGAAATAATTCTCCTTAAGCGCTCTTTCAAAGAAGATATTGAGCTATATAAAACATTATTTTCTTTTCTTTCTGGTGATGGTGATGTCTCAATCCTATTTTTCCAGATCTTGATGTGCCTTTTATGACAGATACTAGCAGTATTATTTTTGATCAACTGGTTGGCCCTTGCAACGGTTTGATTGCTTTGATGGATAGTCGGACTACTGCTATATTTAACCCGTCAACTAAAAATTTTAGGTTGCTTCCTCCCAGTCCTTTTGACTTTCCACAGGGAGTCCATCGATATGTCAAATGTGTTGGGTTTGGCTTCGACTCTGTTGTTAATGACTACAAGGTCGTCAGAATATCTGAGTTTCTCAAGGATGATAGTTACGGATATGTTCAAGTTGAAGAGGAAAATGTTGAGATTTATGAATTGGGTATTGATTGTTGGAGAGAATTGGATAATGTCGATCAACAGTTCCCTGTCATGCACTGGTTACCTTGTTCTCAGATATTTTACCAGGGAACTTTTCATTGGATTGCCAACGGGGTATTTCTTTATTTCAACATGAGCACTGAGATTTTTCACAATATGAGAATGCCAAATACTTGCCCTAATTTTAGGAATGAACCATACCATAGCCTTGTCATCTTAAATGAGTCGCTAACCTTGATATCTTACCCCTCAGTAGTACCAGTAATTGATCCGACAGAAGATTTGATAGAAATTTGGATAATGGAATATTATGATGTATATGAGTCTTGGATTAAGAAATACACAATTAGAGGTCTTCCTATTCAAATCCCATTAGCAGTTTGGAGAAATAATTTATTGCTTTTTCAAAATAGAAGTGGCTGTTTGATGTTCTATGATCTTAATTCTGAAGAAGTCAAGGGATTCAATTTGCACGGTTGTCACGAAAGCATGAGAGTTACAGTTTACAAGGAAAACTTGACTGCAATTCCAAGAGGATGCGAGAATAGTACACAAGTGCAGAAATTTTAGAGAAGGTATAACGCATCAACTTTAACTTGATATTTAGAAACTAGTACTATCAAGAATATTTTTCATCGTTATGATTTTCAGTACTTCTTCTTGCTAAGTTAGTTACTTATGGCAAACGCATACCCTTCAAAATACTACTTCCTTGTGCTGCAAATAATGTAAAACAATTTAAATAGAGGGAAACTTTATATTTATTTTGTCAAACATATGGATAATTCTATGTTTAGTTTTAATGACTAAATCTATGGATTATATTCACAAATTCCTTGACATTTGTGACAGGATCGTCTTCAAATTTTGTAATTGCCATTTCTCGTCGCCGATAGCCTATGATAATTTTCGCACCTAAGAAACTGATGTTCAATTGTTGAATTATATGTGTTTTGATGATTAACCAAATATACAATAAACATCATGTGATGTATGGGGTAAAATTGATTAGTGATAGTTGGACAACCAAGGAGGTGACACATGGAACTGAAGATAAGTAAGATGTGAGTCAGCAAGTAGTTAGTACCTAATACAATCATGTAATAGGTGCTGTGTAAATCCCGAAGACAACAGAGCCGGTAACAAAGACTTGAAGGGAAGACATGAGATAACATTCGATGAGCAGCTGTTACAAAGAATCTTTGTATTAATACCGAACCGCGATGCATCCCTCATAGAAGGTTTTGTTCTCATTCAAGAGGAGCTTGACTTGGGGATCTAGTCTCCATAAATAGAGCTACAAAAAGGAGAATTAGTATCCATTGTAAGACACGAAAAATTCTGTACACAAAATCTAACTTTATTCTTAATAATGCTCTTGTTACTGTTATTGGAGAAGCTAAATACTTCGCCAGGTTTGTATTTCATTTAATGTTTATTAATAATCTCATTTCAGTCCTTATTTATTTCATATTCTAGATCTAACGAATTCACGTGACAATAAACCACATTACAAATTTAACTGTACAATTTACGAGTAAACAGTTTGGTGCCCATCGGTGCTAAAGGGACCAGATTCCAAGAAGTATGCAGTTACCGTTAAAGCCAAGTGCGACTCCAAAGTTGATTTGGAAAAATTTAAGATACCAGATATTTCAAAGTATGATGGGATTTCAGATCCGCTGGAACATATCACGACCTATACTACGGTTATAAAGGAAAATAATTTGGACCACCACGAGATTGAATCGGTCTTGTTGAAGAAATTTGGTGAAGCGCTAATGAAGGGTTCTTTAACTTGCATTCTATTTTCCCTGAGCATTCCATTGATTATTTTGAAGTGCTTGCAGATTCTTTTGTTAAACCTCATGCTGGAGCAAGAAAGGTGGAGATATTTAGAATTGCCCAAGGAGAATCCGAACTACTGAGAGAGTTCATAATCTGTTTTCAAAAAGAAGGGATGTTGTTGCCGCTAGTACCGGATGAGTGGGCAGCGGAAGCATTTACAAAGGGTCTCAACCTGTTGAGCTCAGATGCCTTCAGGACACTGAAGGAAAGCTTGTTAGAATTTATGCAACAACATGTGCGGACGCCCACAACCACTGCGAGCCAAAGATTAGAATAGAAGACGATCAACTAGGTTCCTTGGGGTCTTCTAAAGGATGCAATCAAGATCGGAAACATGAAAAGTTTAAAGATGATGTTGATGTAGTTCGAAGATCTTCTGTAGGTCATTTTCATCCTTATGAAAGGACCAGTGGGCGAGGAACGAAAGGTTTTTAGTCATCTGATAAAAGAACGGATCGTAATCGGAGTAGCATATCTTTTCAAGAGAAACAAGCATCGGTGTACCAAGATTCAACGTATCCCCTATTATCTGACTACAACTTTAACATTATCTTGATAGAAGTGGTGTTTGTTATGAGGAACATAAAGGAAGCTAGGTTCCCTAAACTGATTTGATCGGATCCTAGCCAACGGGATCCTAACCTATAGTGTGAATTCCATCGAACACATGGTCAGATAACTGAGTACGGACGACACCTTTGTGAATAAGTGCCAATATATTTGAAGAATGGTCACCTCAGCGAATTTTTAAGAGATCGGGCAAGAATAACTATGAGAAAAATCGAGATGTTGCAGAACCATCAAAATCGGCTGCTGGGTCTCCTCACATGATGATAAACATGATTTTTTGTGATGACGAAGTAAATGGGGTAACATTTTTTGCAGCAAAGAAGATAAAGATATCAATAACACATGGCAAGAGGGTTTCTGAAGTTTCAAAAGATGACATCACCTTTATAAGGGAAGATGTAGATGGACTTATTCTATCGCACTACAATGCTCAGGTAATATCTCTCGACGTTTTAGTTTTTAAATTAAACGTGTGTTGGTTGATCCAGGTAGATCATCCAATATCATACAATTGAGAGCTTTGGAACAAACAAAGTTGACGGCACTAAACATTTAGGCCCGATTTAGCTTAATGAGTGTAACAACCAGGAGAGCGATCTTATTGCCAAATATATGCTGAAGATATAACGAAGACTACTCTATTTGAAGTAGTAGATGGAGACATAAAATACAATGTGATTCTTGAAAGGACATGGATACATGAAATTAAGGTTGTGCCTTCAACTTATCATCGATTGCTGAAATTTCCTACACCACATGGAGTCGTGCATATTAGATGAGATCAACCAACTACAAGAGAGACGTACACAGTTCCCTTGTCCAGTAGCAAGGGCAAAGAAGCAAGCAAATAACCATTACTAGAGCCGGTGCATTCTTCCTCCTCGATTGAAGATAATGAAGAAGAATAGTCATCGAAACTTTATTAGGTACCGAGATCTTTCAGGTACCGGAGGAAACAGATGCGGCCAAATCAACTGTTGAAGATCCTAAACAAGTTTCCTTGTTCAGGCAGTTCTTAGAATGGACATTCCATTTAAGAAAGGGGCTGAATTCCAAACTCATATTAAAATTTATTGATATTTTTAAAGATAACATTGATTGCTTTGCTTGCATTCAAATACGACAGGTAGTCCATTGGAAGTGGTTGTCCACAACGTGAGTTCGAATCCTAGATTCCCGTACGTAAGGTAGAAGAAACGACTGATAGCAAAGGTCTGAAACAAGTTTGTCAATGAGGAGGTAACCCACCTACAAAATATAGGTTCAATTCAAGAGATAAATTACCCCGATTGGCTACCTAACGTAGTGGTATTACCTAAAAAGAATAATCAATTTAGAATGCGTATAGATTATAAAAATTTAAGTAAGCAATGCCCCAAAGACTCTTTCCCGGTTCAAAACATTGATCATATGATTGATCTTACGGCTGGGTGTTTGTACCCAATTTTTCCCTGTATATTTTTATATGCAAAATAATTTTAAAATAGTATATATATGAATATATAAGTATGTCCAAATGTCTTAGTATTTTTCCCAATTTTTAAAAGATTTTTTAAACCTATTTATTGCCCTATTCTAACAGTACAAAACTAATAATTATTCTCCAAAATTACCATTTTTGGTGATTGACTTATTTTATCCTTATATTTATACCAAAATATATAGCTCAGGTAATATTTTCACATTTTTATAAATTGATATGATAGTTTTAAAGCTAAATTTCACTTAATTGCAATATTAACCTATTTTAAGAAATTAATTGCGTTTATAATTACAAATTTGATTCCAGTATTTCTAATCTAATATTTGTATACTACTAATTAATTTAGCACCATTAGTTTATTTTCAGAAATCATTTAGCTATTTTTGTAAACTAAAAAGGAAAAAATGGGTATTTAAATGTTAGTCCTATTTTATTTCAATTTTAGCCCAAATTAACCCCCCTCCCCCTAATTAAACCAATTTCAATCCCAAACCGGACCAACCCAATTCCAATTTAACCAGACCCCTGGCCCATTTATCCAACCCGCCCGGCTCCTCTTTTGATCCAGATTGTTGATCATTTCGATCAACGGCCACGATCCACGATTCCCCCTTACATTTTTTAATCCCCCAAAACCCCCTAACCCTAGTCCATTCACCTGAGACATCGCCTTGAAACCACCCTCCTCTCTCAGATTCTCTCGAACCTTCCTTAACCCTAGCCACCTCTAATCGCTCTCACCTCGAAACCAACCGGAATCCATGGCTTCTCCGGCCATGATAGTCTTAAACTTGTCTCCCTTTGCTCTTATACACTTGGTACGCGAAGGTTCGAGGTCTGACCTCGAAGGTGTTCGTCCAGATTGTTGATACCCAATTTTTTTTTACATATTTTTATACTCAAAATATTCTCAAAATAGCATGTACATACATATATAAGCATGCCCAATAATTTTTGGTATTTTTTCCAAATTTTAAAGCTTTTTAAAATTATTTTATTGTTTGTTTTAGCAGTACAAAATCTAATAATTATTCCCAAAATTATCATTTTTGGTGAGTAATTTATTTCTATCCTCATATTTACACCAAAATATAAATAAGGTGATTTTTTTATATTTTTATAAATTTATTTGATATTTTTAAAGCTAAATTGCATAAAATTGCAATTATAGCCTATATTACGATTAATAACATTTTACAATTATAAAATTATTCCCAGTATTTTTAGATTAATGTTTATATATTATTAATTAGTTCAGTTCTTTTAATTTGTTATTAAAATCATTTACCTATTTTAATTAAAATAAAAAGGGATAAATTGGCTATTTAATATATAGCCATTACCATTTCAATCTTAGCCAAATCAAACCCCCAATTTCCCAGTCCTATATTGATTTAAACCCGACCCATACCCCTTTTAACCTAAGCTCGAACCAGATCCCCCACCTACCCCATTCAATTTGGACCGTTGATCATTTAGATCAACGGTCCACGTTTACCCTTCCATAATTAAACTCGTACGAGCCCCTAACCTAATTCATTGCCCACCATCCCGCCGCCCTTGAATCCCCTTCCTCTCCAATCCTCTATGCAACCTCGTTCAAACCCTAGCCATCGCCACCCAAACTAACCCTAATCCCCTTCGATTCACACCGGAATCCATGGCTTCTCAGGCCATGGAAACCTTATACTCACCTCCTACTGCTCCTATGAGCCTGATGCTTGAGGGATCGAGGACAGACTTCGAGGGTCTTCACTTAGATCTTCACCGACTCGAGGTTTCTGTCCATCTCCTGCCTTGCTCTAGCATATCCTAGTCTCCTGAGTCTGATTCCGACTTTATCCGACTTCGATCGGATCTTTTAAAGCCTTTGTCACTCTAGAGTTCTTCTGAAACCCTAACTATTTGAGTTTTTTTCTCCGATTCTTTTTAAGATCTGTTATGTATCTATGCTATGCATGAATTTTTTTAATGATTTCCTTAAGTTTTCCTTTGATAATTGCTTTCAAAACCATTCTTTTCCGATTTAGGGTTTTTGGAAAGTGTTCAAGTGTTTTTAGGATTTTTTTCTTTCTTTATTATTTGTATTGTTTCTCTTATTGTGTTCCTGTATCATGTTCTCACTCGCTTTCTACTGTGTTCTTATACTTTCTCTATTATGTTCTTGTGTGTTCTTCTACTGAATTTCATACTCCGTGATTGAATGTTCTTTTGCTGTGTTTCCTATACTCCGTCCTAGCATATTCTCCTACTGTGTTTTCTACGGTAATTCTCGCCTGTTTTTTTTACCATGTTCTACTATCTTCATCCTCAATAAGCATGTATTTCTTTACTGTTTCTTCTATTGCCAGTTGTTACCTCACTACGCTTCGAAACTAATTTCTTCACTCTGTTTGCTTTGATCTTTCTACTTGTTTGCATGCTTTCTCATGAGCTTCTGAAAGAAGCCACTAAGCTTGTTCTGACTACTTGCCTCTCCATCTTTGTGTTCGATTCAAGGTGGAAACCCTAGAATTTGGGATTCCGCCGAGGATTAAATAATGTAGGTTAGGGTTTTATTTTAGAACCCTAACTCTCTGCTAAAATCTCATACATTGGATCCTTTCCACTGATTTTTACAAGGTCATGAAAAAATTCTTCGTGTTTAAGCATGCCTGTGTGCTTTTATATGTGTGTTGAATCTTTCTTTAAAAGGATTTCAACTAATGATTGAATCAGAATCCTTTTTTGGGGATTTTAATTGATTGTTACTGATTTTCCTTGAGTAAAACCTTTTTCTTCAACTTTACTGACTAGGTTCATTCATACCAAATATTTGGACTTGTGATTTCTTGGCTGTTAATTGATTCTCTTTCCTTAATTATACAACTGTGTACTTTCAGAAAACCTTGTCTTTAAAATAGCATTTATGTATTTGCCCTCAATTGCATGCTTTCCACAAAGAGTTTGATTAATTTCTTTCCTTAGTTGGTTTTATACCAGTTTGAATTTGAATCCCTTCATTAAAGGGAGTCTTGTGTGACTGATTGAAAATCAGCCTTCAATTATTTTCTTACCTTATTTCTCATGACTTTCACACTATAAATACCCGGCCTTGTCTTTTCACTAGATACACTAAACACACTTCAGATTTCACACTTATAATTCTCACAACCTTTTCTGAATTTTGTTGTCTGCACTTTGGCTTTCACAAGACTATTGATTTCTTTGCTTGTCTCTTTTAAAATCGGTATGTCTTGATTCAATTCCCAACATCATCCCAATGTGTTTATTTACAGTCTTTGCACCTATGTCTACCTTTTGCAGAATTTGACGTTGAAATGCTTATGTGCTACTGTTTTCTTTACTTGTTTGTAAACACTAATTCTCCATCCCATTTACCCTCCATATGTTTGTAAGTGGGGACTCGGGGCATGGCAACACGAATTGTTGCTCATGAACTAAGTTCTAACCCCCTCAGTAGGCTAAAGGGTGTGCCAGTACATCCCATTGCTGGGTATGCCGTTGCCTACTCCTTTTGTGAATCCTGCCTGTTAGGAATCCCCCACTCCCCTATGTATGCTAAGTTAAGGTATAGCCTGGTAGCATCCCAATTGCTGTCCAACGATGAACCTAACCTTCAATAGGTCCTAACTCCCTCAGTTACAACTGGCAAGCTGGTCAGGGGTGTGCCAGCACCCCAAAAATTCTTGGCATGACCACCAGTTTTCCATTTACCCTCTACTGCACTTGCACTTACTCCTACCCTCTAAGTTCTGCCCCCCTCCTATGAGCCTTGCCTTGGGACCTCGTGTTCCCTCTGAACTTGGACATTTGAGGCCTAGCCCATCCACACTGCACTATAATCTGATTCTGCAATGATATTTGGGGTGTAAGCATTGCCTGTAGTTCTTGAAGCTCCTTGGAACTTTGACACATCCCAAATAACGGAAAGACATTAAAAAATTCGATCCTGGAAGATGGTTTATCTCATATTATTAGACTCTGAGTCTGGATTAGGCTGATTAGATGTAGATGTAATCATGATGTAATTTTACTTTCTTTCCAATTCATTTGGTCTGTAATAATTTTGTAATAGCTACTGGGGTGGATAGTGAAAGGGATAGGATTGAATGCATGCAAAGGGGTAGATATCATGTTTATAGGAATTACTACCTTCAAAATTCTGCATCTCATATAGATATTATGTTTATAGGAATTACTACTTTCGAAATTCTGCATCTCATATAGATATCATTTTTATAGGAATTACTACTTCTAAAACTTCTGCGTCTCATATAGATACCACGCTCATAGGTTTTCTGCACTTCGTATGAATACAATGTCCATAAGTCGTTACTGAAATTCTGCATGTCATATAGATAATATGCCTATAGGACTTCCTGCATTTTGCATATGCATCTGTCAGTAGGCAAATCTGCTTATAGGAGTTAAATAACCAATTGCATATAGATGACTTGCCTATAGGATCTCTGCATGACAATATCAACGATAAAAATCAGTAAAGCCTAGAAAGCATGCCTATAGGAGCTATCAACTAAACCTGAATCGTCCACTCGCTCCTAAGTCTAAAATCAGTGGTAATTTGTCTAACACTCGCAGAACTTATGACCTTGTAACTGATAATTCTTTTTTTGCAATCAGTTTATTCCTCCGTCTCTGAATTAATAGATATCTTGATTATAGGTCCTGTTTAACACATAGGCAAATGGTTAAGTAATTAATCAACTGCGTCAGTCTTCGACAACTACATCTCAGGAGGGCTAATTTGGACTCCCTATTTGGGAAATATGTGGTAAATCAACCTATCCTACGCTTTAATTTAATTCATACCAAACCAGTATGTGTAAGACATGCTAAACTACATGCTTCTCTTCAAATTTTGGAGGTTTATTTGAGCCATATATGCTTACTTGCTCTCCTAAAACTTGTTGAATATGTTTTGAATGTCACGTTAGAATTTTATCTTTTGAAACTCTCAAAATTTCCCAAACCCCCTCCCCTTTTAGGATTAGTAGTCCTATATGCCTCCGGGACTGATAGGATTGGGATGGGTAATAGCATGCAATAAGTAACGATACCATTCCACGCTTAATACCTTAACGGGGTGGGAAGGGTAGTCATGGAGATTATGATCACGCGATAACACCATGCGTACGATGGCTAACGGTGTTGTATGGATGATCCATGTATTTTACAAACCTAGGATCCATTTTCCTTATGTAACTTTATTATTATTTTATCAATTAAATTATGCCTCTCATTTCTGTCACCAAATTTCTCCTTAATTTCCTGCACTATTCTCTTCCTCTAAAAGTTCTGCTCATTCACTTCTTTGTTTAATTTTCTGCATTTAGGCATCCTCTTAAACAATTATGAGACCACCTAGTCCTTAATTTCAGCATGCTTGTTAACTGTTATACATACCTACTTTCAATATTTATGTGGAATTATCTTGTATTTTTGTTTGTATTTAAAGTCACAATATAGCATGGCCGGGAACCACACTAGTGGATCGTGAGGGGTGCCTAACACCTTCCCTCGAGATAATTTCTAGCCCTTACACGAACTATGGTTTTCCAACTCAAAAACACTTAGTGTCCTAATGCACTTAATCATTAGGTGGCGACTCTTCAAATCCAAAAACCCAAATCCAAAACGGGAATAGAGTTGTCTTCCCAAATGTCGTAAACCCGATTTCGCAAGAAAAAAGGGGCGTCGACAGCATGTCGACTCTGCTGGGGATTTCTTTAGGCTTTTACCACTTCATGTTATATGTGACTTTATTTCTTCTTTACTGCATTATTTAATATCTTTCTTCGCAATTGACTTGGCTTTTTGTTTCTTTTTCTTTACTGCTTTCATTTACTACTTTCCTTCAATGCCGTTGTAATTTTCAAGCAACTATTGTAATCATTATGAACGTGAAAATACGTAACAATTTGTTTCATTTTTGTAATTGCATCCTCAAAATCATATTAAGCTCGTGCCAAAAAAATACCATATCAACGCTTATAATGAGTTGTTGCGCTGTTCCGATATTATTACCCCTAAATTTGGCAAAGGCATATTTGCGGTAAAACCAGTCGATCAGCGGTTCAGTTGACGGTTCCGTGCCTTTCCCTCTTTAGTTGTCTGCTCAAGGGTACCGGTCTAATACCCCATAGAAAACTTATTCTATTTAACTGTGCATGCATCACTGTCAAACCTACCCGAGTCAGTTATGTTGTCCATATAATGACTCTTTAAAATAGCCTTGTCCAAAGTCCACTGGGTTTCCTTGGAACCCAAACGGACAAAACCATATTCTGTGCATTTATTTGGAGAACTAAATGCCATTATGCTAATTATTGATTTAACTAGTCGAGTCCGGTGGGTAAGGGCCTAACACTTTATTTTGCAAAAAATGAGGCACGAAATCCCCAGATTCGGCATGGTAAGTAACATTCACCCAAGGTTGCTAAGCTGGTCGGAAGACCTTCACTCCAGTGACCAGACCGTCGTCCACAAATATTTGGGGAATTTAGCTTCTCTTTTGGAAATCCATCCTGACAACAAAATCATAGAGGCTGCAACCGTATTCTGGGACAGTGATAGATCAGTGTTTCGATTTGGGGACCTTGAAATGACCCTTTGCTCGAAAAAATAGGAAGCTTAGCTGGTATTCCTTGGGAGACTCCAGGTTTGCTTATGCTGGAAAACTGCAAGGGTAAGGGTTTCCTCAAGATGATGGGATTGAAGAAAAAACCAGACTTGACCTGTTTGAAGGATTCTTATATGCCTTTCGACTATCTATACGAGAGGTACGTCCATAGCAAGTCCTACCATACCTAACCAGATGAATTCACCCTCACATTATTGGGGCATATCCACAAGAGGTTCTTCGTCTTTATGTTCTGCTTTTTGGGGATGATAGTGTTTCCTATGAAGAAGGCTAGGATCCATACCAGAATAGCCATGGTCACCAAGTCACTAATGGAAGGGACTGGGGGGAAACCTTTTAGCATAGTGCCCATGATTGTTGCTGATATATACCGAGCCTTGGAAAACTGTCAACGAGGGGCCAGTCATTTCGAGGGTTGAAACTTACTACTCCAACTCTGGCTTATAGAACATCTCCAAAGGGGTCAATACCATCAAGAGCTTCCACGAAGGTCGTGGAACGATCATATAGCCTTCCACCATCCCTAGAGAATGAAATATATGCCTAACATGTTTTCTCAACCGGGAGACGCCAAAGGGTGGGTAGAGTTGTTTGAAAATCTGAAAGAGGACAAGTTGCAGTGGATGTTCGAATGGTTCCCCACTGGAGAGTTCATCATCTGCTCTCGGGACGCTCTATTCCTTATACTCATTGGTCTGAGAGGAACTTATCCCTATGTCCCTCTCTGAGTCATGAGACGGGCAGGGAAAAAGCAAGTCATACCGAAGGTCGAAAAGATAAGTCATTTTAGGGCCGATTTACCAGACAATGATAGCCCGTATAAATGTCAAGCTCAACACATGTGGAATTGCAAAATCATACTGGAAAATTATTCCATTGAACCGGACAAATACCATGCCGGTTACACCCCATACTATCTAAGTTGGTTAAAAGAAGATCATGATGGGTTGGGACAACCCGGGTCTGTTCGAAGTCATAGGGTCGTCGATGAAAGGGCTAAAATACAGGTTAAGTACAACCATTTGCGTAAGAGGATCAGGGAGTGCGAAAGTGAACATCAGGAAATTCAAAATGCAAATCAGAAAATGATTGAAGAATGGAAAGATATGGGTGTTAGCGCCAACAAATGACTAGGGTATTTGGAGCGAGGTTTGGTAGAGTTGGAAAGAAAATTCATCCAGAGGATCGAAAATTGCCAGAACGCTGAGGGGAATGATTGAGGGCACTTGGCTAGAGCTTATTTGCTGCTGGGACTGCGTGAGCTAGTGAAGCTGTTCGATGGAGATAAAGATGCTGAGTCTGGGGAAGGTCTTTCTGGGACCAAGTAGTTATTAGTCTTTTTCTTTTCGCTTTAAAATGTAATACGACCAATGGACATTATTGACATTTTTACTTTATGCAATTTTAGTGTCGTTTTGGGATTCGTCTTATTTTTATCAATAAAATGAGGAATTTTAGCATCATAAGTTCTCCAAATCAACTTGTCGCTAGGCCTACCTTAGGAACAACGAGGCACCCAATTTAAGACAAAATTTATATTCTTACACTATGTGTTTAAATATTGCGACATTTTTTCTCATAAACCGTACTAACTTATTACATTTTTGTTTTTACTTTTGTTTTATTCCCCTCCCCAAAAGGTTAGTTCATGCACTCAGGCATCATCATCCTACTCCACAATATCTAAGGGCCCTCCACCACCTCCTCCTCCAAGTCCTATCAGAAACAAGAACAGAACAAAAATGGAAGACTTGAGCAACGTCAGGAAGGAGAACTCCGTTGAAAGGGTAGAGGTTCCTTAGGGTGTTCAGGTGTCCAAGGAAAGTGCCGCCCAACTCGAATAGAAGTTACTGAAATTTCAAGAAGAACTGGACCAGGTTCGGAACTTGGCAAGCTTGTCATTCTCCCTCACTACCCCAGAGGTCAGCTTCCCCAATGCTCAAAATCCCATACCTCCACAGAACATTCCTAAACCATAGAAACAACCCGCTCCACATCAAAATTGCAACACATGTCACACTTCAAACAACACCCCGCTCCTCATTCCCGAACCACTAAATAATCATCCCCACCATACCCCCATATAGGTGGAAACCATGCCATAATACACTCAACCCATTTCAAGCACACTGGAGTCTGATGACAAAGACTCTCTCATTAAGAACCTGGCTACAGAGCTCAAGAAACTGACTAGCCGAGTCCAGGGTGTTGAAGGAAGCAAAGGTATTGAGGGGTCAAATTATGAGGACCTTTGCATTCAGCCAGACGTCAAACTTCCCGAGGGGTACAAGCCTCCTAAGTTCGAGAGGTTTGAAAGCTCAAGTGATCCTAGAGTCCATTTGAGGACATACTGTGATAAGCTAGTCGGTGTCAGAAGAGATGAAAAGATTCGCATGAAGCTCTTCATAAGAAGTTTGAAACGTGATGCGCTATCTTGGTACATTAGCCAAGACCCCAAGAAATGGACAAGCTGGGTAGGGATGACATCCGATTTCATGGACAGGTTAAGATTCAATACAGAAAATGCACCAGATGTCTTCTAGATCCAGAACTTGAAGAAGAAACCTATAGAGACATTCCGCGAGTATGCTACTCGTTAGAGATCAGAGGCTGCTAAAGTCAGGCCTGCCTTGGAAGAAGAACAGATGAACAAGTTTTTGGTCTGAGCTCAGGATCCACAGTATTATGAGAGGTTGATGCTGATCGAAGGCCAGAAATTCTCCGACATCATCAAACTAGGGGAAAGGATCGAGGAAGGCATTCAAAGCGGTATGGTCACTAATTTTGAGGCACTGCAAGCTACCAACAAATCCCTACAATCTGGTGGCACGTCCAAGAAAAAGGATGTGAGTGCCGTGATAGTTGCACAGAGAACGAAATCCCCAGTAAAATACCAAGCTTACCCTGTACCTCCTCTTACATGTCAGCCTATCCCTAATTACCAAGCACCTCCACCCTCTTACCATGTTCCACCACCTACTTACCAATCATCTCCATCCCCCACATATCAACCTACCTCACCAAGATATTCCCAACCTGCAACCGTCTACCAAGACTATAATGCTCAACATTCTCATTATCAATCACCTTCCGCCTGCCAAAACTTCACTAGACCACGTCCTAACTTTGACCGTAGACCTCCCAAGAAATACACTGCCATCGCCGAACCAATCGACCAGCTATATGAAAGGCTTAAAGCTGCTGGTTACGTCACCCCAATCCCTTCCATAACTCTAGAAATCCTTCCCAATGGGTAAACCTGAACAAAACCTATGCATACCATTGCGGCATAAAGGGATATACCATTGATGAGTGACGATCTCTGAAGGATAAAATCCAAGCTTTAATTGACAACAAGATCATCGTGGCAAAATATCCTACTCCTAATGATCACAACAATCCCCTACCTAATCATAAGGGTGGAGGTGTGCACATGACCGAGGTAGAAGATGATTGGGACTCCAAAGGGTCGATTGGATTAATTGCCGAGGGTGACGAGCCCAAGAAATCAAAAGTCACACTGAATCCAATTGTAGTCCAGATCCAGCCCTCCAGGGATGCTGAAGTAAATGTATCCATACCACTAGAGCTTGGAACACCGTCCTCCACAAAAACCGTAGAGCCAATTGAGGTTGATTTTGGGTCTCCAAAGGCACCTGCACCACTTGAAGCTGCTGTGTTACCTCCCGGAGTGAGGGTGCCCATTCCTGTAGCAATGTAATCCATGCCACCATTCCATACACAGGCCATTCCTTGGGATTACACCACCGAGTCAAGAAGGAAAGGGAAAACTAGGTATAGAGAAGCAATTGCAGCACAGGGTATGACCAGGACCGGCAGGGTTTATACTCCGGAGCATTTAGCTGAATCAAGTAAGTAGGCCTCTGGACGACCTATTTAAACTGGGCCCGATTATCTCTAGTGGAAGATAAAAGACAAAGAGTACTCAGTCGTGGATAAACTGAATAAATCACCGGCACAGATCTCCATCCAGGCTCTGCTGCAAAGCTCTTATGCACATAAGAATGCCTTGTTGAAGATACTGAGTGAGGCATATGTACCCAGCAACATAACTGGAGGAGAAATAGTGAACGTGGTCGGGCAGATATTGGAGAGTCATAAGATCATTTTCCACGAGGATGAGTTTTCCCCAGAAGGGTTAAGCCACAACAAAGCGTTGAACATCACTGTGCAATGTGAACACTATTTCATCAACGGGACTTTGATTGTCGGAGGGTCCAGCCACAATATTTGTCCATTGGTGACTCTTAGAACGTTGGGGAAGAGCTTGCATGAGATCAAAGATGGGGCCATCAACGTCAAAGCTTTTGATGGTTCCCAAAGGTCTACTATTGGGGAGATCAATTTATGTCTCCAAATGGGACCGACTTGGTTCGACGTTGATTTTCATGTGATAGACATCCCATCATCTTACAACTTACTATTGGGACGACCTTGGATCCACGCTGCTGGAGCTGTAGTATCAACCCTGCACCAGGAAGTGAAGTTTGAGTGGAATCACCAAGAGGTGATTATTCATGGCGACTGTAGTAACCCCATATACAGTCGCCAGACCATCCTAGCAATTGGAGGAAGAAGGAAGCAAGGCGGAGAAACCTACCATCACATTGAGCGAGTCAACGCAGTGGACAAGGATAAGTGATGGGATAACAAGATCGAAAGTATATTGAATTGGAGCGGGTATGAACCTGACAAAGGGCTCGGCAAGGACCTCCAGGGAATCACTAAACCTATCAAACTGAAGAAGCATGGCACCACCTTCGTGTTAGGGTATGGATATACTTGGGAAGAATTCAAGAATTGGTCGCCACCATGGCGCGGTCCTTACTATCCGCTGGAGTATCCGACACCCCACCTGGATCAGACTTTCCAGCCGGCAAACATCATATATGGGTCAGAAGAAGGTGAAACATTGGTGGCAATGAAGAATCTGTTCTTGGAAGACAACAATATGGACTGTCATGTCATTCTTGAGGAGGAAGGGGAGGAAATCCCTTCTATAGAAGTTGTGAGCTGAGGAGCGCACCTCAACAATTGGTCCGTCAGAACCACCAAGGACCGGAAAGCTTCGGGGTAGCAAGGCTGAACAAAGCACTATGCATTATCTTTTACTTTTTCGCTAGTTGATTTCCTTTCCGTATTTTCTTTAAATTCCGAAAAGAGCTTCGATGTTCAAAAGAATTATGGAATTTATCAAAGTATTTCAGTTTTTTATAAATCTCGCTCTTATTATTTTCTCTATCATTTACTTTATTTACACAACATTACTATTACTTATCTTGATGAACCGACGAATGTGACATGTGACGAGATAACACAATAAGCGGATATAGACTCAGAAGAGGATGAAATACTAGAAGAGGTCATTAAAGAGGTTGAGGACTTTGAGAATAGGCCTAAATCTAACTTGGACGAAAATGAGTTTGTCAACTTTGGGGATACAGAGAATATCAAGGAAATACGCATCAGTGTTCACCTGTCACCGTCAGAAAAGGAAGAGTACATTGAGTTTTTAAAAGAAAATCTGGACATATTTGCCTGGCCGTATGATGATATGACCGGTCTTAGTACATCTATTGTAGCTCATAAACTGCCAATAGATCTAACATGCTCGCCAGTACAACAGAAGCTCAAGAAATTCAAGCCAGACATGAGTTTGAAAATCAAGGAGGAAGTTACCAAACAAGTCAAAGCCAAGGTCCTCAGAGTAGTGGAATATCCAACATGGTTGGCCAACATTGTGCTAGTGCCAAAGAAGGACGGGAAGGTCAGAGTCTGTGTCGACCACCAAGGATATGTATGTTCGGCAAGGAGATACTAGTGATCGGAGATATGTATCTCCCTGCCGAACATGCATATCCTTGGAATCCACCAAGGGAGATACTAGTGATCGGGGATTTCAAATTGATCATACATCAGGTTTGAGAAGAATAGGCAACCAAGAACTCTAAAATACTCCCGTATTTGCATCATGTACAGGAGTTGGGGAAGAGGTTTACAAAGACAGATTTCGACATGTCCCTAGAGTCCAGAATTGGTTCGCCAATGCATTGGCCACTCTATCATCCATGATTCAGCACCCAGATAAGAACATCATTGATCCTATCCCGGTAAAAATCCAGGATCAACCCGCTTACTGTGCTCATGTCGAGGAAGAAGCATACGGAAAACCATAGTTTCATGACATTAAGGAATATTTGGCAATAGGAGAATACCCAGAACTTGCAAAAACTACTCAAAAGCGCACATTGCGTAGGTTATCCAATCACTTCTTTCACAGCGAAGGAATCCTATATAGGAGGACTCCTAACTTGGGATTACCACGATGTGTTGAGGCAAAGGAAGCATCCAGGTTGTTAGAAGAGGTTCATGTAGGGACCGGTGGCCCGGACATGAATTGTTTCATCTTAGCCAAGAAAATACTCCGAGCTGGCTATTTTTGGATAACTATGGAAACGGATTGCATCTAGCATGTTCGAAAGTGCCATCGCTGCCAGATTCATGCAGACATGATAAAAGTGCCTCCTAACGAGCTCAATACAACAAGCTCACCATGGCCATTCACCACTTGGGCAATGGATGTCATCGGACCTATCGAGCCTGCCGCATCAAGCGGGCACATGTTCATTCTAGTGGCAATTGATTATTTCACCAAATGGGTTGAAGTAGCATCATGTAAGGCGGTGACCAAGAAAGTTGTGGCAGACTTTGTCCGCGATCGTATCATTTGCCGGTTCGGCATCCCAGAATCAATCATTACTTATAATGGTTGTGAGCACGCGATTTTTGCCCTACAAGAAATTACTCCCAAAATTCAAAATAAAATAGTCCTTTTGTTGTTTGCAATTTTTGTGGATTTTTTCGTCATTTCTTCTTATTTGTTTGCATTTTATATGTGCATGTTTATTTGTTCAAATTATTTAAAAATACAAAAATATTGCATTTAGGACTCAACTCTACAATTAGGAATTAATTAGTATTTTTGTGATTTAGGATTAATAGTTTGATTAATTAAGAGATAAGGAAAATGAAGAGAAAAAGAAGCAAATCGGATTTTTGGGCCAAACCCTACCAGGCCCAATCGTGATCCCCTCTACCAGGCCCAATCGTGATCCCCTCTACCCGGTCCAATGAAACCGACCAATACGATGTCCGAACGACGTCGTATTTGTCACGTCTCCCCTAGACCGTTAGATCACACTAGTTCAACGGCCAGGATCAACCGATCCCCAACCCGTCTCACCCGACCCGTTCCCATCTACCATCGACCTTTCATTAAACCAAACGATCCCGTTACCATACCAAACGACCCCGTTTCATATAGGCGATTTGATCCAAGACGTTGATCTAAATTGATCCAATGGCTGGGATTCAATCTCCTATATCGTATATAATTTACTAAATGCACCTAGCCCCCCAAGCCAACCCCTACCCTCTTTGTCTCTGAGCTTTCAGAGACCAAATTGCTCGGCCTCAATCCGTCACCCTCCGCC
Source organism: Nicotiana glauca (assembly GCA_026770625.1). Classification (NCBI taxonomy): domain Eukaryota; kingdom Viridiplantae; phylum Streptophyta; class Magnoliopsida; order Solanales; family Solanaceae; genus Nicotiana; species Nicotiana glauca. Next base: position 18,035 of record MU736754.1, on the reverse strand, counting down.
CACCGGAAATCGCCTCACGGCGGTTCCGGTGGTCCAAACAACCCCATCTTTACACCATCGAACCCCCATAAACTCCTCGTCTCGACCCCCATACCAGCTAGTTTCGAATCCCTGTGGATCATCTCGAACCTTCAACTGAAGAATCGAACAAAAACACTAGCCGCCTCCGTTGACCTCCAACTTTACACCACAGCACCCCCACGACCTCCCCGTTCCAACCCCGGGCATGGCTTCCCTCGAATCTTAGCCCCTCTCTTCGAATATCAATTTTTTGTCAAGAACCCTAATAGCCGCCACTACCTTCCGGTGGCGGCGCCGCCTCCGCTCGATCCCAAACTCACACCTGGTCCTCACCTGACCTCCCTCATGACCATACCAAGTTCGTTTTGGTTCGAATCCAACCCAGAATCCCTGAACCCCAGGACACCGTATGAACCCTAAAAATCCTAAAGTGGGGTTTCCGTTGAATTCAATAAGAGTGGAGGTCTAACAGACCTTAATCTAGGTGTTCTCAATTGAGAACACCTCGATTAAGGCCCGTTTGGCCTCCAAAGTTTCGAGTCTTGAAGCGGCCACAATTCTTTTCGATTTCTGATTTTTCTTTCAAGGTATTTCGTTCTTTCTTCTATCTTTATCTATTTTATATTTGCTTGTTAGTTTAGTTGTATTATTATTCTTTTTGATTTTTGTTAATTTTTCTGTTCTCCTCCTCAAGACCTTTTATTTGGTCGATGTTTGCTTCTGTTTGTTAGTTTAAATGTGTCTGTTATAGGATACATATTCGAGTCAATTAATGTCGTCGAATAATTAGTTTCGTATCTCCCCTGTTTTTCCCAAGAACTGTGAATCATTGATTGATTGTTGATCATTTGTTATCGATTATACGTGTTGTAATTGATTAAACGAATGTCGTCGATTGGTTGTATAGGTTGTTTTGTTAGAACAATGGACAGTAATTTTGTTAATGCTATTTAAATTTGATCCGGATCACTGCTTGAATTAAATTCTGAATCGTTTGTGGTTAAGCTTAGGACTTGAATTGGTTATAGCTGCAATTTTGATAAAAAATCCAGAGTCTTAGCTAAGTGGAATGCCATTTGAAAATTTAGTACACCCTTAAACTAATGAGTAATTTAATAGAAAGGGGGTGTATTAGTGCAAAAATACAGCCTGGTTAGACACTAAGTAGTGGAAATTAGACGGCAATTTCAGTTAATATTAAAGGGGTGCAGTACACAGGGGATAGGGTAGTGGAACCTGCTGGACAGCAGGGTGTTCCACCCATTTTGACTTCAGGTTCTATTTAATAAGTAGAGCCATACTTAGACAACTCAAGGTGGGAAAATAGGGGAATAATATGGGGTTTTGTTTAGTTTAAAATAATTAAAAAAAAGAGACTGCAGGGGCTGGTTTCAGCTTGGCTATATAAGTGACAAGCCATAGAGATTAAAAGGGGATCTGGTGAGAAAAAGAGACTGAAATACACTCTAATATACACAGTTTTTTTGAGGAATCTTAACCATCAGCTTTAGTTTCTTTTAGCCATCAGTTCTCAAGAGTTTTTCTGGCCATCATTTGTGAGAGTTTTGAAAGAACTATCTAGGAGATTTAGAAGTCAGTCTTCAAGCAATCCTGCCCCCAATAACACTGTTCCAGTGCTTAAAATCAGAAGCAATTCGAAGCCTTGCATTGTGGCTATTTCCACACTTGAGTGTTTTAAGTTAACTAAAGGTTCTGTTGGTTCGTTTGGTTTGGTCTTTGCTGTTTAGATCTTCTGGAAACTGCTGTTTGGTCTGTTCTCAAGTTCTCTGTGGGTTGATTTCTTTTCCTGAGATTTCAATTTGTTCCCTGGGTTGTATACTACTGTTTCATAGTGGTTTTGGTTTGTTTACTGGTTTCTGTTGGGTAATTGCTGAGTGTTGCTGGGATATTGTTGCTGTTTAATGGTTTGTTGCTGGGTATTTTGTTGCTGTATACCCAGTTTTGTTGGTAATTGCTGGTTGGTTGCTGGTGTACTACAATTATTTGCTGTGTTGTGTTGCTGTTCGTGTTACTGCTGCCGCTTATCCTCATTCTTCTTTATTTCCAAATATCAGGTACACAATTGGTACTCCTTGTAAAGATGAGAATTAAAGCATGAAATACAAATGAGGAGCTGAAGCTCTAGGATTTATTTTAAGTCATATTCCGAATTAAGTTGTATATATACAGTAGTTAATTTCATCTGCTAGAATCATGTAGTCACTTTAATATGCACAACTGAGTACTGAGCTGCAGTAGTTTAGTGTGTAAACCCCATTCCTATGTATGCTAATTATAAAAGAACTAATGATATAGTATTCATGTCCTGCTATCTCCAGTTTGTTTCATTTTTAGCCTATTTGAAATGCACATCAAATCTTTAAGTTAAATCGCTTAGTAGTTTGAATTACTTTTAGTTAACAACTTGCGTATATAAATTTGCAAGAATAGGTTCCCGTAGATACCACTTTCATTTTTGCTTCTTAAACGTCAAATGAGTGTAGAAACAAGTAGTAGGACCAACACCGGAATAAGCATGGCCCAGGTCCAGCTCGATGCCATGGACGCTGGGCCTGGGCCCAAAAATTGTTAAACGGACTGCCCTATTGTATCATTTTCGGTTTTAACAAGTTATGTTCAAATGCCCACTTAGAATAAGTCTGAAGCATGTAAATTAATTGGGACCTTTATCTTCTTTCATTACAGAGACGAACTTAATAGAAAAATGTAGTCATTTTTAGGACATCCTTTAAAACAAATGAGATGAGCCTCGCCAAACAAAAAATGAATAAATCTTGGGGCCCTCAAATAAATGGTTATATAAGATTGTTAGACTTCGGGATGAGCCGTTTAGTGAATTGCACGGCCTTTTCCAAAATAATAACCCGTTAGACTCTTTAGCCGCGTATTTTAATAACATTACCTTCTTAAACTCGAGAGCACATTTATGTGACCCAAATCCAAATCTCAATGAAATCGAAATGTGTTGATAATCACGGGTACATTGATTGTGACGTGGTTCGAAATGCATTTTCATGACGTTGCAATTCTTTAAAAAATAATGAATAAGACGAGCCTCGACAAACAAAAAAATACTTAAGCCACGGGGCCCTCTATTTGTGTGTGTAAAATTACTTAGATTTCGGGATGAGCCATTTAGCAAAATTTCACAGCCTTACCCAGAACAACGACACGCTAGTCGCTTTAGGCACGCCTTTAACAATCTACTTTCTTAAACTTGGGTGCACATTTATGTGAACAAAATTCAAATCTCAACGAAGTCAAAATGTGTTAAAGGCCACAGGCGTACTGGTACGGTGTGGCCCGAAGTACATTTTCACGACGTTGCAATTCTTATAAAATAATAATAATCAAAAGCGGTTAAAAATTAAAATTTGCACGCAAGCTAAAGCATGTTATAAATCAGATAATAAGTCCAATATAACATTTGAGCGACCGTGCTAGAACCACGGAACTCGGGAATGCCTAACACCTTCTCCCGGGTTAACAGAATTCCTTATCCGGATTTCTGGTGCGCAGATTGTAATATAGAGTCAATCTTTTCCTCGATTCGGGATTCAACCGGTGACTTGGGACACCATAAATCTCCCAAGTGGCGACCCTAAATTAAAGAAATAAGTCCCGTTTCGATTGTCCTTTAATTAGAAAAACTCCCTTTACCACGCCCTTCGCGGGGCGCGGTAGCGTAAAAAGGAGGTGTGACAGCTCTGGCGACTCTGCTGGGGACTTTAAACCCAGAACCACTGGTTCAGGGTTAGAAATTCGAGCTTAGAATAATTGTTGTATTTGGCTTTGTTTATTATCTGATATTTTTATATGATATACGCTTAATGTGCAAAATAATGATTTTTACCGCTTTGATATTATTTGAACTGTATATATAAACTGTGCCGAAACCCTTCTCTTCTGACCTACGGGGATGTGCTTACTGGTTGAGACCCCCTATTCTGTTAGTGTCAATACCCTGAAATAAGAAAGAGGTCGGACAAGTTACTAAGCCGGGTGGCCTTTTAGTGCCCGGTACGTTGCCCCCTCCTCGACTCGAGTTGTCCGCTCGGGTACACAGTCTAGAACACCTACCTAGGTTTTTGCCTAGTATAACAAAACTTCATGCCGGATCCCTAGCAGGAACGCTTATTTGCATCATGTTGCATTTGACTTAGTGGACTCAACACAGGGGTTGGGTCCGTCTAGGACAGGCAACCCGAAATGAAAAGACCATCCTGCTACATCTTGTTTGTCACACGCATCTATTTGCTTCAAACTTGCATGTTGACCGGCTTTTAAATATTGCAAAAAAATTTTTTTTTTGCTTTATTTATAAATAAAAAATGTGATTTTATTCTTAAAAAAAAAAATAGTTTGTCAATAAAACGAAAAACATATATATAAAAGTTCGTTTTATATGCCAATGAATTGAAAAGAAAAAATATATAGTCTTGTTTTCAAAAATAGTTCGTTTTGCTTACTAATAATAATAAAAAAAACAATAGAAAAAAATAAAAGAAAAGGAAATGTCATTGTTTTCAAAAGTAGTTTGTTTTGACAGAACTGCGCCGGTTTGATTCTCACAGGGTGTGAGATACGTAGGCAACCCTCATCGGGTCCAATCTCTCCTTTACAAAAATAGCCAAAAGTGCCAAAACTAATTTTGTCATAAATAAATTGGGCGAGGCCGTTTTCAAAAATAGCCGAGTGTTCCCGAGAGGGACGCCGGAAGGCTGATTTTGCATAAACGGCCAACTTAGGGTCATTTTTAGGATTTTTTGTCAGTTAGCGAACACAGCCTTAAAATCTTCATCCTGGGAGTGCTGAATGGCCGCGATCGGAAAACCGGATCTCTTTTGTTTAATTTTGAAAATAGTCAAATCATTGTCAGTCAAAATAATTTCTTTTCATTTTATAACATTAATAAATGTGCAGGATGAGCACAATACAAAATGTACCGTTTTCAATAACGACCAAGATCCCTGTCGAGTTGCGATTATGGTGGAATGACTTAGGTGAAGAGGGTCGCAAGGAAGTGAAGAAGTACCTAAAAGGTCTTACAGGTTTATTAGACATACAACCTCGAGGAGATATCGTCAGAGCACTGGTCCCCTTTTGGGATCCAGCACATAATGTGTTTCATTTCTCAGACTTTGAGCTTACCCCAATGCTGGAAGAAATAGCGGGGTACATTGGAAATGGTGAAGCCCCGTTAAGATTTAAATACTTGGTTGTTCCCAGGGTCGTCACCGTACACAGGTTCTTAGACTCATTAAAAATACCTCAGACGGTCCACAATTCTAATCTTGCAAAAGGTTTCTGCAGCCTGCGCTTCCTGTACGAGAGATATGGCCACATAGGCGGATTCGACAAATCCGATATCAGGCTGTGCAGTAGAGGTAATCGTCAGAAATGGGATGAACATAGGCGGGTGGCTTTTATGACAGCATTTTTGGGTGTTGTAATATTTCCAGTAAAAGATGGGAATGTTGATATAAGAGTAGCGGGGGTGGTCAGTACTTTGCTCACCCAAGATAAAAGCACTCTAGCACCTATGATTGTGGCGGACATCTTTCGGGCTCTCACTGTTTGCAGCGCCGGGGGAA
>MU736753.1:238828-259463 GCA_026770625.1 Nicotiana glauca | reverse complement strand
TTCACTTCGAGTTCCAGAATCCAAATGATATAAGCTTCGAAATCCAACAATGTTATTACACAAATTTCAATCAGACAGAAGAAAACTCGCTAAGAAAAAACAATATTCAACCCTAGCTCTTTCACTCTGGATTTTCTTCTTCGATTTTTTACTCTCTCAAATTGTCTCTTCTAATCTTCCCCCGAAAAAAATCTCTGCCCGTCTTCGTCGTCTTCGTCTTCTGAAATAGCCTTAGCTTGGCTCAGTGAAGGAGATGATAGAGACACGGAATTCGCGTGTCTCTATTATCTAATGAAGCCTTCCGATATTAACAAGGTAAAGGGTTAGGCTCGGGTAGTGTGTGGGTTGGGCATGGGTTTGGGTAAATTTGGGCAGGTTTTAGGGTGTTTTGGGCTTCAAAATGTATTGTATTGTATTCCCTTTTTGTATTTATTTTTTTGTATTTTCCTTCCATTATTTTCACTTGTATTTTTGTATTCATTTTTTTTAAATGTAATATATCATATATATATTTTGTATTTTCTTGATTTTATAAGATTGAGAGATTAAACTAACAATTATACTAATTAAAGTCTAAAAATTATTTAATAATTATTTTGTAGTAATTTTCAATTAAAACAATAAAAATGCTAAAATGAATTATTTCTGTGATTTTCTTTAAATTGTTAAAATGAATTAATACCTATTCAATACCAAAATGCAAGATTAAAATCCTAATGCAAATGCATATTTTTATATTTTTAACATGAGTTATTATGCAACTAATTAATACGAAAAATGCAACAAAATTCCTAAAAATTTTAAAATTATTTAATTTGAAACTTTTGGAATAATTTGGTTAGGGTAAAAATCACGTGCTCACAGCTGCCCCTCTTTGCCCAGAAACACGAAGAGTTTTCGTGCAAAGACAAGTGAGCGGTAATAAGGGATTTTTGCCCGTTCGCATATTCCGTGTGAAGCATTTTGAAAAGTTTGACCGCACCCTGCTTCAGAGGTTGCCTACATATCCTGGGCTAAACAGGAATCAGGTCAGTGTAGTTCATGAGTGTTTGGTAGCATGTGACTACCAGGAGCTGTGATTTTGTTGATGTTGCTGCTTACCACTTGCTGACCTCCCTTATTACACCATGTCAAATATAAAAAAGAAGTTAAACTAGCTATGCTTTATGAATTACAAAAGTCCTATCTAAATCTTCAAACTTGCTCTTTATGAATTACAAAAGTCCTATCTAAATCTTCAAAATTTGCCACTACTTTTCCAATTGACAAAGCGGGATCTGGCTGGCACACCAAAGTGGCATAAGTCAGGAAAGAACAACGTACGCACTGAGTTGGTAACAATCAACATGCTTTGGGATTCATGCAAAATACAAAGGTTTGGTAAATATAAATTCATGAGCAATGCAACATATAGAAGATGTTGGGTGAACAGATCAAAGATATCCTTTGTGATGAGGTTGACAGAGAAAGTATTTAACCAAATTACAAGCTAGATCTTCCAAGCGGAAATCAAATTATTGTCGACGCCCCCTTTTTCCTCGCGGAATCAGGTTTAACAACATTTGGGAAGACAACTCTTATCCCGCTTGGGAATTGGGTTTTTGGAGTTTGGAGAGTCGACACCTAATGATTATAGTACATTAGGACACTTTTAGAAGAATTAAAGATGCATACCAGAGTTTTGGGTAAGGGCTAGAAATTATCTCGAGGGTAAGGTGTTAGGCACCCCTCAAGATCCACTAGTGTGGTTCCCGGCCATGCTACAATTGTGACTTTAAATGCAAATACGAATAAACTAACAAGTATAACAGGAAACACAAAAAGGCTAAAAGAAGTGCTGAAATTCTAAAAGGGAGCAGTTTAGTTGTAAAAGAAATGTGCAAGTAGAGGGAAGAAATCAAGCAATTAGTGCGAGCAAACCAAAAATCGTGTGAGAAACAGAAGTTGAAAGTGCAGCAGCTTTTAAAGTCCAAAAAAAAATTTGTTAAACTAATAAAAGGATAGGGGAGTCCTAGGTTATCCGCACAACACTGGTACCCAATTGTACACATAGTCTTATCGTGTAATCATCATCTCCATGTCTACCCTTCCCATCCCGTTAAGGTATTAGAGCGCGGAACGGTATCGTTTACTTATCGCATGCTAATACCCGTCCTAATCCTATCAGCCCCGGGATTTTAGGACTTCTAATCCTAAAAGGAAAGAAAGGGATGGAGGCCTTTGTGGAGTTCAAAGGATAAAATTCTGGCTCGACATTCAAAACAAGTATCAAATAAAGGGAAGAATAAACAAGCAAATATGGCTCAAACAAACCCCTAGAAATCAAATAATCATATAGTTTAGCATGCCTTGATGAATACTGATTTGGTCTTAGATTAAAATTGAGCAGTGAGCGGACTGGTTCAACATATATATTTGGACAGAAAGTCTGCATTAGGCAACTCAGATATAGTTGTCAGAGATTAAGGCACTGAATTAATCGCCATGCTCCTTTGAAGAAAAAGGGGTATGCTGCAGACGTTTAGAGACTAGTTCAAAAGGGAAAACAAACTACCTAATAGTGATTAAACACAAAAAAAGGTTTTGAAAATTCTAGAAGGGACAGAGTTATCTAAAGAAAAGAGTGAGTCGCAGAACTGATTTAAAATGACGAGTTCGAAAGACAGGAATTGAGTTGGAAAACACGTTTGGGCAGAATATTAGAAAGAATCAGTTTCAAAAAAGATATGCCAGTTAAAGAAATAGATTTTTAGGGAAAAGTACACGCTGATTTGAAACATGTTTTTATTAGAGACTACGTTTTGGAAAACATGTACTGACTTAGGCATGTAAGCAACGGATAATCAATTGCTACTGCTGTTAAACAGGCTAAGCGAGTTTGATTCAAAAGAAGCTCCTATGGACATGATATCTACAAGTTATTGATTACCAAACCTGTTAATAAACTTGTGGACGGATGCTGGTTTATTAATCCTAAAGTTTGCGTAATGTCATGCGTATGCACATCCTATATGCATGATATCTATAAATTTGCAGAAAATTAACTCCTATAGGCAGAATTTCTATATGCATAATTGCAGAAAGTGAGCGTTAAGTCATATAGACATGCTTTCTATATGATTAAAACGGTCTTATGGGCAGGATCTCTAGATGGTTAAATAATAAAGTCCTAAGATCATGATTTCTACCCTTTTGATACAAGAAAGTAAAGACCCCTCCCACATCTCTTTACTATACTCCCCGAGTTTATACAAGTTATTACAAACCAGGAATATAGAAAAAAAATACATCAGACGCTAACAGCTAGATTCGAGCAGCCTAATTCAACCTTAATGTCTAATAATATGCGATTGAGCCACTTCCGGGATCCAGATTTCCAAAGCCTTCTCTTTATCCAGGGTGTTTCAAAGTTCCAAGGAATCTCAGGGATTCCCGGCATTGCTTACACCAAAGATACCATTTGAATAGAAACAGTGCAGTGTGGAAGAGCTAGCTTTCAGGCATCCAAGTTGAAAGGGAGCTCAGGGGGGGTCCCAAAGCATGGCTTGGAAGAGAGGGGCGGAACTTAATACCTAAGAGTAAGTGCAAAGTGAAATGGGGATTGGGGAGCCATGACAGGTAGTGGTCATACCTAGCCACAAAGTAGGCTGGCACACCCCTGATCACCTGCTTGGTAAAACACATTAAAAGCAAACCCTTGAAGGTCAGACCAGGGTCTGGTTAGTGATTAGGACACTGCCAGACCCAAGTCTAAAGCTCAAAAACACATAAAGGGGGAAGGGAATGGGAACTAATTGAGTTTGGTATTCAAAGAATCCAATCCAGAATCACGGACAACAATATTAGAGTGTTGTCATGCCCTGAACCATAACTCACATATAAAGGGGTATGAGGGTTTGGGATTCATAAAGTATCAAATTCATGACAAGCAACTGATGGGGTGAATACATAATTTAAATACGGGATTACAAAGGAAAGGGGGAACATGTTACAATATGCTAGAAACAAATGTCAACTAAAAGAATTGGACAGAAGTTGGCAGAAGTAAACACATTGTGGTAGAAGCATGTAAACTAATTGAGACATACTAGTAGAGAGTAAAAAAAGTGCAGGGGAAAGTAAACCAAAACAAGTCCACAGCAGCACAAGTAAAAGAGAGAGAGTTTTTAAGTGAGAGTGACTTGTGAACTCAAATTGCGTTCTGTGTTCGTGTGTGTTCAAAGAGAAGGGAGGAGAGTATCTATAGTTTGAAATTAGGCAGGGAACAAGGTAAGAAAATAAACATGCATCAATTAGAATCAATCAGTAGCAGAAAATACCTTTAATTGAGGAATCCAAATTTGAACGGTAAAGGGCAAGAGTTATTTAAGGAAGGAGATCAAGTAAGAATATTATGCATAGCATACAAATAAGGGGTAAATACATAGGGGTTTTAATTAAGGAAAGAATCTTTAAAACACACGGTCAGCTTAAATAAGGCAAGAACACGGTAAATCAATTAACACATAGTAAATCAGGGAATCAAGGATTCAAAAATCAACAATGAACCCAGACAGAAATAGGGGAGTCAAAAGGCTAAAGAAAGTTCTCAAACCAGTCAAGGAAAGAATCAATCAACCTTACACAAGGAAACCTGAAATTAGTCTAAGATTGAAAGTTATTTTGGAGGGACAACCAACATATATAAAGAGTGCACAACATCAGGCATGCGAGGTTAAACCAATTTAGATATGAGAAACAAACAAAACACATAACAGATAATCTCAGAAGAAAGATTCAAAAACCTCAAAAGAAACCAAGATTCCTGACATGCATGTTCTAGAATGTCACAAAAGGTCACAGAGATATGCAGACATGCACAAACAGAAACAAGTGAAAACCACGAGCGTTAAGACAAAGGTAAGAAAGAACATGATCAGCGGAACTTTAGAAACAAAATTAAAGCATGAGCTTGAACACATATAGAAAAAAGTAAGTCAACAACCTAGGCTTGCATGTGAACATAGAATGTAAAAGAATCTCTGTAGAAATCCGGTAAGAAATAAGAGAACAGCCTCGAACATAATAGGAAATTATAAAACGAGCATAAACACACATAAGGGGGAGTAAAAGAATCAGAAAACACCTTAGGAGCCATTTTCAGAAAACCCTAAAATTGATTTGAACAGTTTTGAAAGAGGAAATTTGGGGAAAAACTCTAAAATGTTACCAACAGCAGAGATCTAGCACAGATCTAAAAGAATAAACGAAAAGGAACCTCAAATAGGCTAGGGATTCTGAGAAACCTAAAGGATGAGAAAGTCTTGGAAGTCACAAGAAGGGATCTGAGTTGATAAGGTCGAATCCAGGCTCAAGAGGCCAAGATACGCCGGAGCAAGGCCCGAAACGGCCAAGGAATCTCGAATTAACCAAGGTCTGGATGAAGTCCCTTCTGGTGTAGCCTCGAATCTTCAGTGAGCAGGCATATGGGAGCAGTAGGTGGTGAGTAGAGGTCGTCCATGGTTAGATTAGCCATGGATTCCGAAGATGTGAGGTCGAAGAGGGGGCAGGCGGCTATTAGGGTTTCAGGCAGGTAAAAGCTTTTGAGAGAGACGAAGGATTAGAGGCGGCGGTCTTTGAGAGAATGGGGAGGGTTTTGGGGGTCATTGGAAATTAATTAAGTAAAGGGGGAATCTGGGCCGTTGATCAAAATTATCAACGGCTCAGATTAAAAGGGGCACATGCCGGTTTGGTTAATTGGGTGTTGGGTCGGGTGGATTAGGAAATTGGGTTAGGGAATTGGGTTCACTTTGGGACTGAGATTGGGGCCCAATTCTGGTTAAAATTTAAATGCAAAAAGGGCTAACTTTTAAATAGCCACTTTTCCCTTATTTAATTTATAAAAAATAGCAAAATAATTTCTGGAAGTAAATCAATCATGCTAAAATGGTTAATAGTACATAATTATCAAATTAAAAATACCGGAATCAATTCTATAACTATAATTACAATTAAATCTTAAAAGGGGCTAATATTGTAATTATGTGCAATTTAGTTTTAAAAATACTAAATAAATTTGTAAAAAAATATGCAAAAATCATGTTAGCCATATTTTGGTGTAAATATAAGAATAAAAATAGGTTGTCCACCAAAATGATAACTTTGGGAATAATTATTGGGTTTTATGGTATAAAAATAGGCAAGAAATTGGTTAAAAAATCATTAAAAATTTTGGTAAAGTACCAAAACTCTTAGGTGTGCTCATATATGCACATATATGTTATTTTGAAAGTATTTGGAGTATAAAAATACTTAGGGAAAAATTGGATAGCAACAATAAACATGGCAAGTGAAGGAGCAATAGACCTCAAGGCCAAGGCCAACGATTTAAGTAAAAAAGAATAACATACGCACTGAGTGGGTAGCAACTGACATGCTTTGGGATTCATGTAAAATACAAAGGTTTGGTAAATTTCAATTCATGAGCAATGCAACAGATAGAGGGTATTGGGTCTGAATGGAGAAGAGGTATTTTTTGTGATAAGGGTTACAGAGAAACTGGTTAGTAAATAAGCAAGCAATGTCTTTCAAGGTGAAATCAAAGTGATCATGGCAAGTGAAGGAGCAATCGCCGCAAAGTCAAGGCCACAAACCAACCACTATGTTTAAACTCACAAGTTCTCTTTGTCTGAAACAGGGATGAAAGCTATGTTCATATCAAAGCTTGGAAGCTTGAAATTTTCTGGTGTAATGCCCCAATTCTGCTTACACAAAGGCTATTAAGGAGATCACACATCACCCCTAGGAGAAACACTGCCTAGTCTGGGTTTTCAAGTTATCTTTTTTTGTAGGAGATGCACTTCCTAAATTAAGAGTTCATTCATAGGAGACGCACTTCCTAGTTTGATTCATTGAAGTTTCACCCATAAGAGATGCACTTCCTAAATTGAGAGTTCATTCATAGGAGACACACTTCCTAGTTTGAGTCATAAAAGTTTTATCTCTAGAAGACGCACTTCCTATGTTGATTTTTACCCATAGGAGACGCACTTCCTAAATTTATAGTTCATTCATAGGAGATGAACTTCCTAGTTTGATTCATTGAAGTTTCACCCCTAGGAGACACACTTCTTAGTCTGGGTCTTTCAGGATATACCTCTAGGAGATGGACTTCCTAAATTAAGAGTTCATTCATAGGAGACGCACTTCCTAGTTTGAGTCATTGAAGTTTCACCCCTAGGAGATGCACTTGCTAAGTTGATTTTCACCCATAGGAGACACAGTTCCTAAATTGATAGTTCATTCATAGGAGATGCACTACCTAGTTAGATTCATTGAAGTTTAACCCCTAGGAGACGCACTTCTTAGTCTGGGTCTTTCAGGATACACATGTAGGAGACGCACTTCCGAAATTGAGAGTTCATTCATAGAAGACGCACTTCCTAGTTTGAGTCGTTGAATCTTCACACCTAGGAGATGCACTTTCTAAGTTGATTTTCACCCATAGGAGATGCACTTCATAAATTGATAGTTCATTCATAGGAGACGCACTTCCTAGTTTGATTCATTGAAGTTTCACCCCTAGGAGACGCATTTCTTAGTCTGGGTCTTTCAGGATACACCTGTAGGAGATGCACTTCCTAAATTAAGAGTTCATTCATATGAGATGCATTTCCTAGTTTGAGTCATTGAAGTTTTACCCCTAGGAGACGCACTTCCTAAGTTGATTTTCACACATAGGAGATGCACTTCCTAAATTGATAGTTCATTCATAGGAGATGCACTTCCTAGTTTGATTCATTGAAGTTTCACCCCTAGAGATGCACTTCTTAGTCAGGGTCTTTCAGGATACACCTATAGGAGACGCACTTCCTAAATTCAGAGTTCATTCATAGTGTAACGACCCGATCGGTGGTTTTGAGTCCTAGCGCTCCGTTCAACAGTCGGAGGCCATGAACAGCTTTATTTCAGGTATTATGAGTTCATTTCTCTCATATTTTTCATGGCTTGGGGTGATTTTCGGAGGGCTCCAAGAAGGAATTTCTTCATCTATATTAAGGTAAGTTACTCCTACTCATTTACAAGTTAAATACGAGATTATATTATAGAATTAGACATGAAAATTATGGGGAACTTGGGATTTTTGGAAGAAAACCTAGAAAACTTGATAAATTGGATTTTACCACGAATTTGAGCATGGAATTAGGAGAAAATTACATATTTGAGTTCCTAAGGTCATGGTTAATCTTTATCTTTGAAAAATTTCGGATTCCGGGCACGTGGGCCCGAGGCCATTTTGGTCAACTTTTCGATCAGAGTTAGGAATTGCTATAAATTAGATTTGTAATGAATAATTGAGCATATATTAATGGATTTGCGTAACCTTTGGCTAGTTTTGGAGCGTGGTGCATCAAGTAGATTCTTCGGAAGGGCGTGGAATGCCGGTTATGGATCTTCGGAGTGAGGTGAGTCTACTTTCTAACCTTGTAAGAGGGAATTGTCCCCATATGTAAAATAATTGATTATGTGCTCCTATTTGTGGGGGCAACGTACGCATGAGGTGATGAGAGTCCGTGCATAGCTACTATTATGCTATTGTCTGGGTAGTTAGGACCCAAAAGCATGCTATACTTGGATTATTTATGAATCCATTGATAGCTTGAATTGCTTAAATCACATTGAATTAGTAAGTGAATTTCTAAAATGATTAAACTTCATTTCTTAAAATTTGCTAAAGGAGACTTGGTTTTATTTGGATAAATATTCCCCGATAAGTTCTTAATTGACTAATTGAGCATGTATGGATGTGTACCTGCGTCGCATGCATGATTCGCGAATAGGGTATGTGTTTATTTATGGAACGGACCGAACTTCTCGGCAGATTAAATAGATGCATCTATGGTTTGTGCCGTTCGACCCTCGGCAGTGCACTATTTACATTTTTGCTGGATCGGGTCGTCGCCTCGGTGTGATTTGCGCATGTTATTTGTCGCTTGAGGATTTTTAAACGTGAAATTTGCCCTTTGTGGCTTGATATAAACTGATAAAATAATAAAGAATAATCCTTGAAAGCCCCGAATTATTTGTTGAAGGTGTTTACCCATTTTCTGGCTTCGCAAATTAAAACTACTATATAAATCCCTGATTTCATTCACATTTTAGTATATTGTTAGCTGACCTCTAGTAAGAGTCGAAGTTGACCATCTCGTCTCTGCTTCTTCGAGATTAGATGGGATACTAATTGAGTATACGTTGATTACGCACTCATACTACACTTCTATGCATTTTTGTTGCACATGTATATGTACCTCTAGCAGCCTACTAGGCGTAGCAGCGCGGTTGATTCTGGGACTAGGTGAGCTGCATTATTCGAGGCGACCCGCAGCTAGTGTAGTTCCTTTCAGCATTTTTATATTTATTCCCTGTCCACTGTATTTCGGACAGATATTGTATTTTATTTTCCTTATAAATAGATAATAGATGCTCATGCACTTGTGATATCGAGTTCTAGGATGGTTTTTTTTTAAAGATGTGTACTACTAGTTATTACTTAATTTGAATTGATGTAGAGATTGTTTTAATTATTAAAAATGGAAGGAAAAATCCTAGATTTTAAACGGTATTAAAAGAGAATTTAATTGATAATTTAGTTGGCTTGCCTGACAGAGGTGTCTGGTGCCACCACGACCCCTTAGTGAATTTTGGGTCGTGACAACATGGTATCAGAGCACTAGGTTCCCATCGGTCTCACGAGTCATGAGCAAGTCTAATAGACTCCTATGGATCGGTACGGAGACATCTGTGCTTATTCTCGGGAGGCTACAGGGCTGTTAGGAGTACTTCCCTTCTTGACTTCCTTATCGTGCGGTTCAATTCCTTTGAGGCTTATGCCTTTGATTTCTTCCTACTCAATCTTACATGAGCGCTTGTTATAAATCAAAAATTGAAGGACTGTAATGGCACTACAAATGTGGTGTGGGATGATTCTCCCAGTATAGTTGATTGAGCTATTATAGTCGCCTTATGGAAGGATGTTCTATTGTTCAGCTCAATAATAGAACTTTTGAGGGCTTTGAGATTAAGCACAAGTTGCCATGATGCTTATGAACGAATGTTGCGCTGTAGTGATATGACGGTAGGATAATTGTCTACGTGTCGGGGCAATGAATGACTTGAAGGGAGATTTACTCAGTGCATAATCAAGAGGTTCAGTATTTTATTTCCGGGAGGGGAAAGAGAATCGAACTAAGGATGGTCAGATGTGGGCTGGTGGAAGTAATGAGACTTTGTATTTGCAAGCGTTGTAGAGTTTTCTTCTATGATAGGATGTAGTTGTCCTAATGGAACTTAATAAGTTTTTCGATGGTATAATCTGCTACAGTTCGCCTTTATGGCAGGATATTATGAAATAGTATTGGAGATACGACTGACAGATTTCGCATGGTGCGGTGGTTTAGAATTGAATCAGTATTGCAAATGTTGACGGTTCGAGAAAGATGACCTTCGGAAAAGTTTAAAGTTAGTAAGAAATTGTGGATTCAAGTTCCAGGAAGATACATTTTATTAAGGCAACAACGGAGCAACAAAAGATGAGAAAACATGTGGGAAGTGTCAGGTAGAGTTTTGAACTTCTAAAGGGCCAGGCTTAGGGAGCGCATGCCGAGCAGTTGATTAAAGAAGAGAGTTTGCCCAAAGTGGGAGAGTAGTGGAGCTGCGTAGGGGTTTGGTAATAAAATGAATACACACCTTAAGGGGCGTATGGGATGATTTGAGAATTTCAGAGATTAGTGATTGGGGCCTATGAAGTTAACTTGAAGCATGGGCCATTAAATAGCAGGAGAATTGATACATCGGGAAGGAGCTGCTTGAAATGAAGAAGGACACAACATAACCTTGAACTGGAAGGATATTGCCGCACATTTAATTGATGTCCACAAAGGGATAAATGGACTGGTACAGCTAGAGAGTGATCTTGGACTCAGGATGGGTTATGGATGTCATGGTGATTGTATCCCGTGCAGCAACATTGGAAGATGTCAGGAAGTGATTTCCACAAGAGGGTTATTTCCTGTGAGCACGTTAGCGGTCGTGTGGTTGGCGAGGCTTCAGCAAAGAATTCTATTATTTATACAGCAAAGATATCGATCGTGCGAATGGGGTTGATGATTCAGGGTATCAAAAATGGGGTGTTTACCGAATCATTCTGAGAATTTTGGCGGTTGATTGCGCCCGGTTATTTCAATAAAAGATAAAGAATCTCGGTGAATTCCAGAGTTGTGAAATAATGTCTTCAAGCTAAGAAGGAGAGTCCCACCACCTATGATTGCATTGCATGGTTAGCTACTTGCGAGGTTGGTATTAGCATATCGATGGGCTATTTTAGCTACGGAAAGGACCATAACTGGTAATGTAAGTAAAGGAAGTATTAGAGGTGGGCTATCGTTGTCCTATTGGGCCATGTTCAGACTTGGGGAAAGATTCAGGATTTTGCCCTGTATAGATGCGGGTTCCAAGGGAAGTTTTTCTGCGGGTTCTTCGCCAAGAGGGTATTCATGTGGTGTAAGACTCATGGAGTTGACTATATTCGGGGCCAAGTCAGAGCGAGTGGCTCTCAGCAATGGTCCTCGGGGGACTCAAAAGATAAAGTGTGGCATCTAATGATTTCGAGCATATGAGTACAGTTAAGAATCAAGCTTTGTAGCAGCTTATGAGGAGGTGCCCAGAATGCTCTATGATATTTTGACTTGCGGTATAGCATTTGAGAGATATGAAACATTTCGTGGGATTTGAGATAGCATGGTCTCGTGATTCAAGGTCACTCGGGTGAGTGTAGATGGAGTATTTCATATATTGAATGGAGTTAGTATCATTTCTAAGGAAAGCAAGGATAAATTGGAAGAAGGTAGATTGATTATCCATAGTTGAATTGGCACATTGGGGCCAGTGATCAGTTCATTCAGCGTGATCAAGTTGTGTGTATAATTTTTACCGGTACGTGTGAGGCTTATCGGCCATCGTAATTGATGTTATTCAGAAGCGTTCTTCTGTTATAGCTTGATAAGTGGAAGCGGATTCCGGAAGGGCTATGGTGGTTAAGACCACTACTTGCCGATTTGCATATTCTATGGTTTTGGGAATTTACTTGTGTGTTGCTATGATTCTCCTAAAGTGAGTTAAGTGCAAAGTTCTTATAAGATGAAGTGTTAAAATATTAATGATTTCGGAGTTACGATAAAAATTGTGTCCTATCGTATGTTGGCACGTTGGGTGCATTGACTAGCATGGAAATTCAAAGTGAGGATCGAGGTTGCAGTTTGGTGCTGGTAAGGATGTCACGAGCTTGGATGAGCAAGAGGAGGGTGGAATGTTTAAAGTAAATTTGTATTGTATTCAGCGTCACCGGAGATCGATGTGTTGTGAAAGAGGCTTTGCATTCTAGTTAAGGACTCTTGATAGCTTCTCAGCGTTAGTGCGGCCGATGATTTAGATGTGTGGACCCGTTATTTATTTAAGAAGATTGTGGGAACGTGTTCCACAGAAAAATTGTACCAGTGTTGCATGTATCCACTTGTTTGACTAAAGATTAAAATCAAGTATGAGGAATTTGGGTAATATCATTACTTTGAGAATTTATGCATAGAGTGCACTTTGTTTATTGGGTTATGAACCGAGGAGGTTTGCTCCGGTTATGACGGTTGTTCTTGTGTGTTATCAGAAGAGGGAAATTAGTATGGACCTTTGAAAGGTTATTGGCTTAATTTGATGTGATCAGGATCGACTTGAGGTCGGTGGATGGGTTTAAACGTGAATATGGGCTCTACGACAGGCCAGTTGTGTTCATTTCAGTAATGCGCTCCTTATGGAGTAGTCAGGGTGTCATCTCGTTGTCAGATATTTCATGAAGTGATACATTGCGCCGTGTAAGTTGTGAGATGGCCTGAGAAACTGTGTATGTGTTGAGGACCAGCGTGGGAATGTCGTATTATGAGCAAAATGGCTCTTAAAATTCAGATCTTGTACTGCACCTCAGTTGTGCTTGAGTTTTGTAGCCTATAGCGCTATGTGTTTTCTCAGGGATGGTATTATGCACTTAGCGTGCTTGTGATCGAAATTCGATATTTTTATTTGTAATGAGCATGGTTAGCTCGAAGTGAAATCTCCTTATGTGAGATCTATGTGTGGATTGGGTGGCACGCCGCTATGGGTATGTTATTTTGATCGGGTTGCGCGCCGCAACAGTGTGATATTGAGTCTGGTTTTCTATATGCTATTTTTGTGTGTTTCGCTTCCTATCTTCTAAGGAAAGTCCGTATTAGTGCGGGGGTTAGGTAGTTCCTTCCAGAGTTCGATTTCCTATTTGTGTTGTATTCGGATTGGTGGCCTATTAGCACATTGTGGCGTCATATGAGACTTTTGATCGCATTAGAGCGACTTATTGCCTGAGCAGTTCATACTGGGTGAGACGAGATTATGGGATTTAGGATCAATGCAACCTGATTATATGAAGTATATTAAGGATCAAAGATCATTATTTGGTTCAGAATGTGGTAATGTTTCTTGTCAGAAGTATAGACTCAATGATTGGTTGACTCGGCAGTTGATTATGAATTTTGGCACATCTCATCCATCGTGGCGGTATTGTAAGAGTTAGAGTAAGACTTGCGTGTGTCATGAGGTGCAATGGGAGCATCTGATTCGTTGAATTTGGTCTAAGTTAATCAAAAAATATTATCGTGGTCCTATGGGTTAAGTGTTGGGAAGTAAGAATCCATCAAAGTTATGCAGTCACGTCTGGGTACAACGTGTAGTTATTGATATGATGAGCGCATGTTGGAAAACAGGCCTAGCATTGAGTTCCGGACGTTGGAATTGGGCTTTAAGGCGTATCTGCTTGACTAGAAGGGAATATCTTTAGAATTGATCAAGCTGATGTGTTCAACTGAGTTGTTGTGGCACGGGAAGGTGCATGAGAAATTAAACAGCGATTTCAGACTACTTGAGTGTAAATCTCACCACATTCGAGGACGAATGTATGTTTAAGTGGGAGAGAATGTAACGACCCGACCGGTCATTTTGAGTCCTAGCACTCAGTTCAGCAGTCGAAGGCTATGAGCAGCTCAATTTCAGGTATTAGGACATGTACGCGTGGTCGGAATTGAATTTCGGGAAGTTTAGGGTCGATTTGGAAAGAGGATTCTCATTTCGGAAGCTTAGAGTTGAAAGAATGAACAAGGATTGGAATTTTGAGTAAACGGCCTTTGAATCAGGATGTGAAGGTTCCAGCAGGTTCGTATGATGATTTCGGACTTGGGTGTATGCCCGGTTCGGGGTTCGGATAACCCGGGAGCATTTTGGCGCCTATTGTGGAAGTTAGCATTTTAGAAGAAATTTCATAAGTTTGGCTTGAAGTGTATTTCAGTGTTATCGATGTCCGTTTGGGATTTCGAGACTGTGAATAGCTCCGTATGGTGATTTTGAAGTTGGGGGCGCGATCGAAAGTGAATTTGGAGGTCCATAGGTCATTTTGGAGCCATTTGGCTAAAGATAGAAATTTGAAGGTTTTTGAGAAGTTTGATCGGAGGTGGACTTTTTGATATCGGGATCGAAATCTGATTCCACAAGTTTGAGTAGGTCCGTAATGTCAAATATGACTTTTGCGCAAAATTTGAGGTCAATCGGACGTGATTTGATAGGTTTAAACATCAGAAGTAGAAGTTTGAAATTTCGAAGTTCATAAAGCTTGAATTCGGGTGTAATTCATGTTTTTAGCGTTGTTTGATATGGTTTGAGGCCTCGAGCAAGTCCGTAATGTGTTTTGGGATTGGTTGGTAGGTTTGGTTGAGGTCCCGGGGGCCTCGAGTGGATTCCGGATGGTTAACGGATCGAAATTTTGCATGTTGGATAGCTGACGGGGTCTGGTTGCTGGTATTTCCGCTTCTGCAGAAATGGGATCACAGAAGCGGCCCGCAGAAGCAAGGAGGGAGCCGCAGAGGCGAATTTTCGGTCAAGGCTCGAGGACCGCAGATGCAGTCAAGATTACATAGAAGCGGGGCTGCATATGAGGAAGGCGGATCGCAGAAGCGAAAATGGGAGGTCCAGTGGAAGCCGCAGAAGCGGCTGGTGATCCGCAAAGGTGGAACCGCAGAAGCGGAATTTCTTCCGCAGAAGCAGAAGTAGCTGAGGGGCAGAATGGTTGTTAAAATCGAGGTTAAGTTCATTTCTCTCATATTTTTCATGGCTCAGGGCGATTTTTGGAGGGCTCCAAGAAGGGATTTCGTTATCTATGTTAAGGTAAGTTACTCCTACTCATTTCCAAGTTAAATACGAGATTATATTATGGAATTAGATATGAAAATTGTGGGGAAGTTGGGATTTTTGGAAGAATACCTAGAAAACTTGATAAATTAGATTTCACCACGAATTTGAGCATGGAATTAGGAGTAAATTACATATTTGCGTTCCTAAGGTCATGGGTAATCTTTATCTTCGAAAAATTTCAGATTCTGGGCACGTGGGCCCGAGGGCATTTTTGTCAACTTTTCGATCGGAGTTTGGAATTGCTATAAATTAGATTTGTAATGAATAACTCAGCATATATTAATGGATTTGCGTAACCATTGGCTAGTTTTGGAGTGTGGTGCATCAAGTAGATTCTTCGGAAGGGCGTGGAATGCCGGTTATGGATCTTCGGAGCGAGGTGAGTCTCCTTTCTAACCTTGTAAGAGGAAATTTTCCCCATAGGTAAAATAATTGATTATGTGCTCCTATTAGTGCGGGCTACGTACGCACGAGGTGACGAGAGTCCGTGCGTAGCTACTATTATGCTATTGTCCGGGTAGTTAGGACCCAAAAGGATGTTATACTTGGATTATTTATGAACCCATTGATAGCTTGAATTGCTTAAATCACATTGAATTAGTAAGTGAATTTCTAAAAGGATTAAACTTCATTTATTAAAATTTGCTAAAGGAGAATTGGTTTATTTGGATAAATATTCCCCGATAAGTTCTTAATCGACTGATTGAGCATGTATCCTTATGTGTACCTACGTCTCATGCATGATTCGTGATTAGGGTATGTGTTTATTTATCGAACTGGCCGAACGCCTCGGCAGATTAAATATATTCATCTATGGTTCTGGCTGTTCGACCCTCGACAGTGCACAGTTTACATTTCTGTTGGATCGGGTCATCGCCTCGGTGTGATTTGCGCATGTTATTTGTCGCTTGAGGATTTTTAAACGTGAAATTTACCCTTTGTGGCTTGATATAAACTGATGAAATAACAAAGAATAAGACTTGAAAGCCCCTGATTATTTGTTGAAGGTGTTTACCTATTTTCTGTCTTCGCGAATTAAAACTACTATATAAATCCATGATTTCACTCACATTTTAGTATATTGTTAGCTGACCTCTAGTAAAAGTCAAAGTTGACCATGTCGTCTCTACTTCTACGAGAGTAGACGGGATACTCATTGAGTAGAGGTAGATTACGTACTCATACTACACTTCTGCGCATTTTGTTGCACAGGTATATGTACCTCTAGCAGCTTACTAGGCGTAGCAGCGCAGATGATTCTGGAACTAGGTGAGCTGCATTGTTCGAGATGACCCGCAGCTAGTGTAGTTCCTTTCAGCATTTTTATATTTATTCCCTGTCCACTGTATTTCGGACAGATGTTGTATTTTATTTTTCTTATCAATAGATGCTCATGCACTTATGACACCGGGTTCTGGAATGGCTTTTTTTTTGAAAGATGTGTACTAGTAGTTATTACATAATTTGAATTGAAGTAGAGATTGTTTTAATTATGAAAAATGGAAGGAAAAATCCTAGATTTTTAAAGGGTATTAAAAGAGAATTTAATTGATAATTTAGTTGGCTTGCCTGACAGAGGTGTCCGGCGCGACCACGACCCTTAGTGGATTTTGGGTCGTGACACATAGGAGACGCACTTCCTAGTTTGAGTCATTCAAGTTTTACCCCTAGGAGACGCACTTCCTAAGTTGATTTTCACCCATAGGAGATGCACTTCGTAAATTGACATTTCATTCATAGGAGACGCACTTCCTAGTTTGAGTCATTAAAGTTTTACTTGTAGGAGACGCACTTCTTAGTCTGGGTCTTTCAGGATACACCTGTAGGAGACGTACTTCCTAAATTGAGAGTTCATTCATAGGAGACGCACTTCCTAGTTCGAGTCATTGAAGTTTCACCCCTAGGAGACTCACTTCTTAGTCTGGGTCTTTCAGGATACACCTGTAGGAGACGCACTTACTAAATTTAGAGTTCATTCATATGAGACACACTTCCTAGTTCGAGTCATTGAAGTTTCACCCCTAGGAGATGCACTTCTTAGTCTTGGTCTTTCAGGATACACCCATAGGAGACGCACTTTCTAAATTGATAGTTCATCTGTAGGAGACGCACTTCCTAGTTTGAGTCGTTAAAGCTTCACCCCTAGGAGACGCACTTCCTAAGTTGATTTTCACCCATATGAGATGCACTTCCTAAATTGAGAGTTCATTTATAGGAGTCGCACTTCCTAGTTTGAGTCATTAAAGTTACACCTTTAGGAGATGCACTTCCTAAATTTAGTGTTCATACACAGGAGACGCACTTCCTAGTTTAAGTCATTGAAGTTACACCTTTAGGAGACGCACTTCCTAAATTGAGAGTTCATACATAGTAGACACACTTCCTAGTTTGAGTCATTGAAGTTTCACCCCTAGGAGACGCACTTCTTAGTGTGGGTCTTTCAGAATACACCAGTAGGAGATGCACTTGCTAAATGTAGATTTCACCCCTAAGAGACGCACTACCTAGTATGGTTCATTGATGTTTTACCTGTAGTAGATGCCCCTTCCTAATCAAGGTCTTTCAAGTTATTGTTTTCGGAAACGCACTTCCTAAATTGAGAGTTCATTCATAGGAGATGCACTTCCTAGTTTTAGTCACTGAAGTTTTCACTCCTAGGAGACGCACTTCCTAGTCTTGGTCATTTAAATTCACCCTTAGGAGACGCACTTCCTAGTCTTGGTCATTTAAATTCACCCCTAGTAGACGCACTTCCTAGTTTGGTTCATTCAGGTTTTTTTAGCAGACGCATTTGCTAGTCAAAGTTTTTTGGTTTTACTCATAGGAGACGCACATCCTAGTCTAGTCTCTTGTTTACTCTCATTATTGCATCAACAGTATATATGGTTTACAATTTTGTTAACAACTCACAAATCTTCCTAGTGAAAATTGGGGCAAAAAATTTTGTTTGTTTCGTTTATTTTGATTGCAGGCACCCACATGGAAAACAAAGGAACACAGAAAATTTCAGCAATCAGGTACCCTCCTGGAGAACAAGGGAAGACAGTTCAAGTTTCAAGGGAAAAGAATTCAAGTTTCAGAGGAAAGGAATACAATTCGAATGTTGGTAATCAGGCGCCCACTTGGAGAACAAAGGGAAAGAAGCAATGTTCAAAGGAAGACGGTTCAAGTTCAGCAATCAAGCACCAACTTGGAAAACAAAGGGAAAACAATTCAAGTTTTAGAGGTAAGGGAAAATAGTGCAAGGTTAGCAATCAGGCACCCACCCGTAGAACAAGGGAAGGCAGTCCAAGTTTCGAAGGAATACAATTTAAATGTTGGCAATCAGGTGCTACCTGGAGAATAAGGGAATTCACTTCAGAATGCAATTCAAGTCAGCAACATAAGAAACTCACAGCAAGAATGCGAGTCAACAGTCTGAGATGATCAACGGAATTTAGTCACAACCTAGAATAAATAAATAAAAGACAAAGGCAGGAAGTGAATCCAAATGCAGAAGTAGAGAAAGATGTGAGCTGCTCAAGACATGGCTAAGGTAACAAGGACTACATGTCCGGTCTTGATCCGAAAAGCTGAAGAAGAATGAACTAGCACCTGCAGCTAACAAGCGCCAAGGTTCAAATCTAAATTCTGCATGAAAAACCATTCAAGACTCAAGATGTAACGACCCGATCGGTCTTTTTGAGTACTAGCACTCCGTTCAGCAGTCGGAGGCCATGAACAGCTTCATTTCAGGTATTATGACTTGTACGCGTGGTCGGAATTTAATTTCGGGAAGTTCGGGGTTGATTTGGGAAGAGAATTCTCATTTCAAAAGTTTAAAGTTGAAAGAATGAACTAGGATTAGAATTTTGAGTAAACGACCTCTGAATCGGGATCTGAAGGTTCCAGTAGGTTCGTATGATGATTTTGGACTTGGGCGTATGCCCGAAGTGGGTTTTGGATAACCCTGGAGCGTTTTGACGCCTATTGTGGAAGTTAGCATTTTAGAAGAAATTTCACAAGTTTGGTTTGAGGTGCATTTCGGTGCTATCAATGTCCGTTTGGAATTTCGAGAATGGGAGTAGCTCCGTATGGTGATTCTGGAGTTGGGAGCGTGATCGGAAGTAAATTCGGAGGTCCGTGGACCATTTTGAAGCCATTTGGCTAGAGATAGCAATTTAAAGGTTTTTGGAAGAGTTTGACCGGGGGGTGACTTTTTGATATCAGGGTCGGAATCCAATTCCGAAAGTTGAAGTAGGTCCTTAATGTCAAATATGACTTGTGTGCAAAATTCGAAGTCAATCGGACATGATTTGATAGGCTTAAACATCGGAAATAGAAGTTTGAAGTTTTAAAGTTCATAAAGCTTGAATCGGGGTGTAATTCATGGTTTTGGCATTGTTTGTTGTGATTTGCGGCCTCGAGCAAGTCCTAATGTGTTTTGGGATTTGTTGGTATGATTGGTTCGGGTCCCGGGGGCCTCGGGTGGATTCCGGGTGGTTAACGGATCGAAATTTGGAAATTTGGAAGGTTGAGTGTGCTGCTTCTGTCATAACTGCATCTGCGATTCCTGGACCGCAGAAGCGGGACCGCAGATACGGTCTAAGGCCCGTAGGAGCAAAAAGGTGGGGCATGAGGAAGAGCCGCAAAAGCGGCGCATATTTCCGCAGAAGCGGAAAGGGGGTCAGGCCCAGGTGGCCGCAGAAGCGGCTTTTTGACCGCTTAAGCAGAATTGCTGATGCGATTTATCTTTCGCTGAAGCGAAGTTGGATTGAAGCCAGGGACCGCAAAAGCGGATCATTTTACGCTGAAGCGGGTTTCGCAGAAGCGGGTTTTTTCCGCAGAAGCGGGATTTTTCCGCAGAAGCGGGATTTTTCCGCAGAAGCGGAAATCCCTGGATGGCAGAATGTCATTTTAAAGTCGGGGATTGGACATTTCTATCACATTTCTCCATGGCATGGGCGATTTTGGGGAGCTTCATGAGGGGATTTTGTCGTCAATGATTAAGGTAAGTCATCCCTATCACTTTTGAGTTAAATATATCAATTATATATGGATTTAAGCATAGAAATTAGAGTAAATATTGGGGTTTTGGATGGAAACCTAGAAAATTATAAATTTTGGATTTTAGCCACGACTTTGAGTATGGAATTAGGAGAAAATGATATATTTGAGTTCCTAAGGTTATGGTTAATCTTTACCTTCAAAAAATTTCGGATTCCGGGCACGTGGGCCCGAGGGCATTTTGGTCAACCTTTCGTTCGGAGTTAGGAATTGTTATAAATTGGGTTGTGGAGTATAGTTGAGCATATATTAATGGATTTGTGTGATCATTGGCTAGTTTTGGTGCATTGTG
>MU736753.1:199319-235926 GCA_026770625.1 Nicotiana glauca | reverse complement strand
CCCCCCTCCTATCATCATCTTCCTCATGAACCAACACCCCAAAACCCTAGCAACCTAGCTCTAACCACCAAGACGCCGCTGCTGCTTCTCCTTCCTGAAAATCCTCCAGCAAGATTCTTCGTCTTCTTCGTGAAAAACCAGAAGAAAAATGCTAGGATGGCTCATCTTTGAACAAAAAACGAGACCCCGACTGATCTTATTCTTCTCAAACAAAAATAGCCATTTCATCTTTTTCTACAAAAAAGTAAGCAGCCATGTCCATTGATTTAAAATGGGATCTCTGGCTCTTATTTAAAAGTACAAAAGTGGTAGACTCCTCAATGTTTCGAAAAGAAGATACATACTGTTTTCCTGACTTAAGCAAAAAAGGAACACACACAAAAACACAACGATACAGTCCATCTCCAGCTCTTATGGCTGCCGGAGAGTTTGTTCTCAGTTCTAGTTAAAGCAAGTCGAGGTCGATGTTCGAGGTCCCTAGAGCTGCTGAGATGAGGTTACCGAAATCGTTGCTGTCCGCCGAGGTACCTGGGCAGATTCACATTTCTGTCAAGATGGCATTGTATAAGATTTCCGGTGTTGCATTTTCAGACTTTATTTGGCACAAACATACCTAAGGTGTTTGGTTTTAAGTGAAGAAGACAAGCTGATGAATAAGATTTGGATATTGAGGCAATTATCATGCAATTTTATTAATTTAAGACCCATGTATTTGTTTGTTATTGGTTTTGTCATGTGGTAATTAATGAAGAGACCTTGGATCGAAAATCTCGTCTATATTTGTTGCATGAATTTGGTACTTTGATCGGTTGGGTATGAAGGCAATAGACTGTGCATATCCATGTGACAGAACATGTCACAACCTAGTCTTTAGATGAGCCTTAAAATCAAATTCTTTTTTTGCCAACATCATAAATATGCTAATTCGAGTTTTCCGGTGCTAATTCGAGTTCCGTCCATGGTCACGGCTACATTGAGCTTCAACGCTTTCATTCTCTATTTGTTTTATTCGAGCTTAATGTTAATTATTTGTTTGTGATGCAGTCCCGTTGTTTCTATAATTATTCTCCGCGGTTTTAATTTGCTTGCTCGATTATCTGTTCATGTTTACTCAGATTGGTTATAGCTGAACATGATTTAATCACAGTATAAAGATTGGGTTTCTATTCTTCAACTGAACTACGTCAAATTAGATAAAAGGGGCCCGGTGTGCATTTCATATGACCCGACTCCAATTTTCAACAAGGTTAAATAAAGCATGCCGTGAATTACGTGTGCATTTCATGTGACGTGGCTTGCAATATGTTTTAAATAACCTTGAATTAATTCCTTAATTAAATAAAAGCGTTTTAAATTAAAATGCACATAGGTTTAAAGGTGTTTTAAAATCAGATAATTATGCCAGTTATAACAGTTGAGCGACCGTGCTAGCACCACAGAACTCGGGAATGTATAACACCTTCTCCCGGGTTAACAGAATTCATTACCCCGATTTCTGTGTTCGCAGACAGTAATACAGAGTCAATCCTTTCCTCGATTCGGGATTTGAACCGATGACTTGGGACACCATAAATCTCCCAAGTGGCAACTCTGAATTTCTTAATAAATAATCACGTTTCGATTGTCCTTTAATTGAAAAAATACCCCTTATATGCCCTCTTCCGAGGGGTGTAGTGAAAAAGGAGGTGTGACAAGAGCAATTAAAATTGTAGGCATAAAGGAGACTTCACATAGATGGCACAACATATGCAGCTTCAATTTCAATTTAAGGTCTAAGCATTTGATTTCATGATTCATAGTCTTTGCACCTTTTCAAGTTATCAAGAATAGCATATTGATCACATTGAGACACACTTTCCACATATATAAGGTTGTAACACCAGTTCAAGTGAAATAACAATCAATACAACAACTTAATTTTAATCTTATCGGTATCCACACAACCACCGATAAAGCTCAATTTCTAAAAGACGGGATTTTAGCCATACATACCTCAACCGAGCTTTTCTTAATCCTATAACATTTCGGAATGTTTGCACTTCAATCTATTTAAGCGATATAGCACAATTTAACTCATAATCAGGAAAAAATCATAATCTAGGCTCTCTTGAGCATTTTATCGAGCATTTAGTGTTCATTAAGACCTTATGGTTCTTTTATGCTAGATTACACTAGCCCATTACCCATGCCTAATTATTTATAGTTCCCCATATTCTTCAAGAACACATGCATACAATGTAATCCCCCTTATCCCCATGAATTACCTCACTAATGACCCCTTGTAGGTATGTGTAAAAATAAGAGCTGAGGTGATGAAGTCTTACCTCTTGGGAGGAAGGTTTAGGTCCCTCACTTGATTATCTTCAATGATTTAACAAGGATTCATGGAGTAATTTTGATGGGAAGCACTTTCCCTCTCTTAGACCCCTCTCTCTCACTCTAAAAGTGTCAGGAAGTAGGTTCAAAATGAGCTATTGCACAGGATATAACGATAGGGGGTCGGGTTTAAAATTTAGAATACTGGAGCCCCGACTCGAATCTGCGATCGCATACCTGATATGCGGACCGCAAAATGGACTGCAAAGATAGTCCCAAAACATGAACACAGCGCATGCGTATGCGACAGAAATGCGGTCCCCATACCTGTTCTACGGTCGCACAATGCACCGCAAAACTGCCCTTCACAAAAATTCCAAGGGGATTATGTGAAAATTATGTGGCCCATATATCAATTATGCAATCGCATAATTGGCCACATAGTTGACCTCAATTTAACAAACACACTGACTGACTCTACGGCGATTATGCAGTCCGCATACCTATTATGCGATCGCATAATGGACCGCCAAAAATGCACTTTTCTGGAAACATAATTTCTTAACCTTTTAATGCAATGATCAACTCAAAGGGTTCGAACCGCTGATCGCAAGCTCGCTACAAAGAATTTTATGAATCTCTAACACCTGATCCTAACTTGGCAGTATGGGATTCGGGTTTTGAGTAGAAATTCTCACGGGGCCTCATAGAAGGAGAATTTTGGCCGAAGCCTATTAATTCAAACACAGTCAAGAGATACTATGTTCATACTATTTACATTTCCTCATCTGATATAACTGAACTACGCTTGACCTTATTCCCATGTAAGAGGGGATACGTAGGTAGCCCTGCGGGTTCGGTCACATCTCAATAAAGTTTTCATTTTCCCACAACCAGAAACTAGGGAAGAATTTTGAGGAGGGCCCTCAAAATTCCGGAGCAAGTCCAGCGGAAGTCATCATATGCAAGACAGTCAGAGAATCAATTAAGTAACTGGGGCAGAATTGTGAGAAGGATTCTCAAAATTTCGGAGAAAATCCAAAAAACTTCGTCACCTGCAGAGTGACCGAAGAATTGCTTACCAAACTATGACTGCATTTTGAGAAGGACCCTCAAAATTCTAATGCAAATAAGTTGCAATGTCTCTAAAGTGTCGTCATCATTGGTTCATTTAATTTACTTAATATCGTAAATTACTATGTTTGAAAATAACTATGTTCATCAAATGCATGCACACTTTTCGAAAACTTTATTTCTATGGAAGCCAGATGTTACCCGGGTAACTCAAACAGAATCTCCAGAGCAAAGTAAAGCAAAACAAGCAGGCAAAGGCATGAATCAACCTTCCCCGCAAAACTCATAATTTTTTTCGGATACAGGCATATTGAACATGACAGGAGCATTCACAAATATACATGTACTAAAATCACTATCTTCATAATGGCAAGGCTTGCCAAACGTAAATACGTCTCCTGATACGAAAATACTCTACAACTACTTATTATTTGTGCACTGCATGAGGATAAACCTTTCCTCCTCAATTGTATAAGGCTAAGCCTGCCTTCCATTGCATGGGCCTAAGCATTGTCTCCTTTTCTTGCATGAGGCTAAGCCCTGCCTCCTCAATTGCATAAGGCTACGCACTGACTTCCACTACATGAGATCAAGCATTATCTCCTCTTTTTTCTTGAGGCTAAGCATGCCTCCTCAATTGCATAAGGCTAACCTCTGCCTTCCCCTTCATGAGACTAAGCATTTTCTACTTTCTTTAGATGAGGTTAAGCGTTGCCTCCCAATTTGCATAAGGCTAAGCACTGCTTTCCCCTGCATAAGACTAAGCATTGTCTCCTCTTCTTGCATGAGGCTAAGCCCTGCCTCTTCAATTGCATAAGGCTAAGTACTGCCTCCCACGACATGAGACTAAGCATTGCCTCCTCTTCTTGCATGAGGCTAAGCATTGTCTCCCTAATTTCATGAGACTAAGAACTGTATCCCTTTCTTGCATGAGACTAAGCACTGCGTCCCCAACTGCATAAGGCTAAGCTCTACCTTTCCTTGAAATCTAGCACTATCTCGCTTTTCCCGGGGTTAAGCTTTGTCCCAATCATGCAAGACTAAGATTTGTCTCGTTTTGCTTATATGACCCATCATCATGTCTCTGCATTTCATGGGCTAAAGTATCACCATCTATCCGAAGTAGCCATAGTTCGAAGGCGTCATCCTCATCGCCTGAAGACACCATATCATGGATTGTGGATCTCTCAATGCTGCATATCATTATTCAAAGGCGTCATAGTTCAGATGCACCATTCTCATGGCACGATAACATCATTTCATTACCTGTGAATCCCTTGTCTCACGACTCATGGCCCAGGACGTCTTGGTCTAAGGACATCATCCTCACTCTCCGAAGACAATCTTCATGGTCTAAAGGAAATTTTCATCATAATTAAATTCCCGCAATAGCCTATATATATTTGTGTGCATTGTTTTTTAAGGTTTTTCAAGTAATTCAGGAAATAATTGTTCTTCAAACAGGAGCAACCTTCACTCCGGGTTTCCACTCACATCACTCACACCATGTCGTTATTTCAAACGTAACCGATTCCCATCAAGTACTCGCTTTTACTCTATGGCCGTTCAGATACCTGCCCTTTGATACATCCATAACATCTCAAATTCAGATTCCTGACTTCGCATAAATTCATCTGACACTATCCTACTCAAAAGAACCCTTTCCAAAACACACGACCATTTCTATAATATTTCCATCGGTTTCATTTACTGTTGGGTCCAAAACTAAACATGACCTGATTTCTGTAAAACCAGGGATATGTAGGCAGAACAGAGACTGGGTACGGCCTATATTTTTCAAAACACCACATTCGGTCAAAATCGGTCATCATTTCTTTACCCGACAACTCTTTCATCCTTCCGGGGTAAACAGGGGAAGCTATTGATACCCAATTTTCCCTCATCATCATTTGATTTACAAGCATGCACAAGTATTTTTCATAATTTTTAAAAGCTTTAAATCAATTTATTTCTACATTGTATTATATAAATAGTTAATGATTATCATTCATATTATTTTTATGATGATTTAATCATATAAATTTATCATTTGTGCCACATTAATGTTTAAATATTTTTCTGTGCATTTTAAATTATATTTTCCTTTTTAAGACTAAATTGCAGATTTTGCAATAATAGCCCATATGTAATTATGATTATATTATTTATGCAAATAAATAATCTTTTATATTTTTATAGTGTTACATAATTTTTTTAAAATCATTTTTATTCACAAATAGTTATTTTTATTTATTTATTATTTTTTATAAATTTTTTGTTTAATAAATTGGGTATTTAAGATCTGGCCCCAATTTTCAACTAAATTTTCAGACCTAAGCTACCCAAACCAAGCCCAATACCCCTGACCCAATTACCCTTACCCGTTTAATTAAACCCAACCCAGATCGCTCAAATCCCAACCGTTTATTATTTAACGATCACCCTCTTTTCTTATATCTCCACCCCAAACCTTATCCCTCATTTTCCTAATCCCGCCAACTCTCTTTTCCATCCTCTGATGAACCCTAAGCTTGCCACCTCTCCAAAATCCCCTAATTCCGTTCCTAATGGGATTTTCCTCCCATTTACTTACCTTTTCAGCATCCTTATTTGGTGCTATTTTACGGAATAACTTAGGTACTTGCCTAAACATGGCAAGTATCCCACTTTGATTCTGTCCAAATCTATACTTACCTCTTGAATCTTGACCCTTGAGTCCAAACGTATTATTTTGTATCGATTCTCTCATATCTCGCGGATTCGTACTTAACTCTAAAGGTTAGGATTTCAGATTCTCTTTTGATTTGAACCTAAGATGTTTCAAACTTTGATCTTTAGCATTATTCTATCTCTATTCACTCTATTACCTCTGAATCTGCCTATTTTTATCAATTTCTTTTACTTAACCAAACTAGGGTTTCAGATCTTCTTCAATTGAACCAAATCTGGTTCGATTCTATATATTTTTTTGAATAATCTCCTGTCTATGTCTATTTTTATCCTAATATGTGATTCTTTCCTTTATTTTCTACCAATTTATTGGTTTACCTAAATTTAAGGTTTCATACCCTTTTACTTGAACTAAATCCGGTTCAATTTTGTGTTTCTTTTTGAATAATTCCCTTTCTATGTTCATTATATGCATTATGTGATTCTTTGCCTTATTTTCTACTGATTTTGCGTATCTTCACCTAAAATTTAGGGTTTCAATTTTACTGATTTAAGTACTTGCCTTTTGGTATTTAAATTAGCTATGCTTATGTTCTAATTTTGGCACTATTTAAACCCCTTCCTCCCCTTTTAAAGGGAGGAAGTTCTGAGTTCAAAAATCTTTTCACTACTATACAAAAGTTGTGTGCTTCTACTCTCTCTTGAATAAATTTGCTCTATGTTTTGATTCCTGGCCGGCTGAAAATCAAGGCTAGAAATCCCCAAGTTCTTGCTTCTGTCTGGTGATATTCACTGCATTGTGGGATTCCTTTATTCCTTGTTTTCTCAACTGGTGAGATATTAGACATTCAGCCATTTCATTATGATTGTTCACTCAATGTGTTAGTTCAACTAATCTACGCTAGCCTGATGTTATCACATTGTGGTTTGGAACATGCTTAAGTTTATGTTGAGCTTATTAATCAGTTCTGCTTAGATTCTGTGTTATTGAGGACTATCTCTTTAAGCTAAGTCTATTACAGTCCTTCTTTGAACATGTTTTTGTTTCCTTCTATGGGCCATTTAACTATGCATAGATGTAACGTATAAATAATATTACAAGTCTATTTTTGTTACAATGTGGCTTGTTTGACTTTGTTATTACCATATTATAACACCTCTACTAACTGCCCTAATTAGTTTTTAACATGCTCTATTCTATTGCTAATCAATGTGATTCCTTCTTATGATACTAGTTTTTGCACTTAGTATACTCTGAATCCTTTGTTATCACCTAGTTGTTAGAGAAATTGATGCTAGGCATATGAAGTTTATCGATGAAATGCGAACTAAAATAGGGCAGTAGTCAAACCGAGAGGCTTGCTGCATGGGCTTCCGACTGGTCGATGGAATGCCTCGAGGTCGATATCCAGCTTGAGCTCCAGCTATCGGGGATAACCGGGGAGGGAATAACAGTTAAGATATGACTAAAGAAGGCTCTTTATGGCCAATAACAAGCAACTAATGAAGAACAAGTATGAAGGAAATAAATTCTAAGAGTGGCCTCGAGCTAGCAAGGCGAGCAAGTTAGAGAGAAGAAAGAGAGAGAGAGAGAGAGATATTATTGATCTAGTATGGAATAGTTGGAGAAACAGCAGCCCCTTACAAGGTGGAGAGGATCCCCTTTATATAAGAGGTGGATTCGATTATGGTACAATATACATTAATTATGAAAGCATGGAGATGGGACAACTAGATGTGACGCCTCGATGTTAGGCTCTGGGTAGGTCGGCTTTGTCAGACTTATCCATATACCTTGGGAGTTCCCCATTTTGCTTTAGCCTCGATCTTTGTCTTCTCTATGTCGGGACTCGACGAGCTCCAAAGAAGGGGACTCGATCATAACTTTGCATCCTCGGGGTCTCGAGGTATGACTCCAAAATGACTTGATAACAAGAAATTAGGCCCTCTAATTTCACCGCATACATATAGTCTCTGCGTTTCTCAGAACGAAGCAGTGGGAAATGATTATGATACTTGACCCCTCAAGTTTCTTATGGTGACATCATACCGACGACTCAACCTATGGTGATCTTTTGTGATAATCGGCGCATATCATAGACTTGTGTTTTGACATCACTCAATGCACTGTCGTTTACTACTTTCCAAGATGAATGTACCGTTGTCAATTTGGTTCTTCAAGGATGCAGTAATTGTGTCTGTCGATCAGTCTACCAAATGCCTCGGCGGCCTCATCGTTATCCCTTATAAATGGGGGCGTTCTGGCGTTGTTTTTGTATCCATGGGTCTTCATCTGCTCATTTGCCCTTTTCTCTTTACCATCCTCCTCTATCATCAATTATTAGGGTTGGAGTTGGAGGCCTCAAGGTCATTTGGTAGCGCTCCTGCAATTCGTGTTATGACCTCTTGCCTAAGCTTCCATTTGTCGATCTAGATTACACCGTCTTGTCATCGATGTCCTTGTTGTTGCAATCATTATTGCTGTATTTTATCGGCGACAGATGGGGACTTGATTCTCCTCTATTTTTCAAAAGTCATTTGGACTATGCACCGCTGCTCACTCTCCTACCCTGGCCTAGTGTGGCACTTCATCCTTTGGGTTTTTTCTTTTCTTTCTCGAGGGGTAAAGTGGCATGACCGGCCGTTGAGGCCGAGGCCCGCCGAACCTACAGCCTCCTGCTTCGGCGGGCTATGCTTTTCTTTTCTGCATCTTCTGCATCCCCTTCCTTTCCCTTTCTTTGTATTCTCTCTCGGCAAGCTTACTCCTTGCGGTCGAGCTGGGAGCCTAGAGGAAATGGTGCTCGAGGGAGTTTTCTTTGAGTATGCGGACTCGAGGAGGCGGCGCTCGGAGATGCCGCTACCGGAGATGAACCTTCAAGAGTGGATCGCGTTCTTGGGTTTTCATCATATGTACATCCTTTTGCTTCTTTGTTTCGTGTGGAGATTCCTCTGAAAGCTTTTGTAATTATATGTAAGGATCCCTCGGGGGTCGTTGTAGATGAATATTTATGAATATAAAGATACTTTTTTGATTCATGTCTTTGATACTCGCCCTGTTATTGTATATTCTTGCATACTTTTAGGATTTTGGATGTTTCACTTTGTTGATGATTGTTGATATCTAACTCGGGTGCGAGTATTCTTCCTGATC
Organism: Nicotiana glauca; assembly: GCA_026770625.1. Taxonomy (NCBI): domain Eukaryota; kingdom Viridiplantae; phylum Streptophyta; class Magnoliopsida; order Solanales; family Solanaceae; genus Nicotiana; species Nicotiana glauca. The sequence goes on along the minus strand of MU736753.1, from coordinate 226,715 downwards.
TTCAACTGATTGAAAGGGCTCTTTTCCTAGCCCATTGTCGTACCTCGGACCAAGCCTGAGTTGGTCCGATGGATTCGGGCCGACGGTCCCTCCGAGTTGCATGGAGATAGAACGCCTGAGTAAAAATAAATTCCGGGCACTTGGAGCTTTTACTTTTGAGCTTTGACGTAGACAAACTTTTAAGGTGTTTGTAGGCAGGATTCTGAGGTAAGGTTGTTCGTACTTAGGCGACTTCCTGAAGTCGAACCCTCATGAGCACATCTTGAAGTGCTTATTTTTCACTTTTAGAAAATAAAATCACGAGATCGGATACCGCCTCGAGCTCTATGATAGCGCTAAAGGCTTTTCGAAGCCATATTTCTTTTTGATGGATGTCCTAGAGGTGAGGCACCTCCTCGGGACTAGAGACAATGTTGTTGGCTCCTTGGAGCGTAACCTCCTGTCGATGGAGGTCTCTAGGGTTGGGTACCACCCCGTAATCTGTATCGAGGCCATTGGCCTCCCGAGGCTTATCCTGGATAGGCGAATCGTTGTTGTCTCCCACATACATGTGGGGTGGCTCTTGCTTCTTTTGGAACATCTCATTATTATAAATAGCTATCCTTCTGCCTTAGCATCGGGTCCTTCGTTACCTTAACCGCAAAAGTGTTGGTATAGATCCCTACTTTTGTCTGCCAATTCTGCCAATTCTGCCATAGCCATGATTTCCACTTCAGGATCGGCCTGGAAGGGAGGGGAGAGTTCCACTCCTGGTGCTCATAATATGCAGGAGTTTACTCTGAAGACGATGTCTTCAATAAGAGAGGAATATCTGGAGATGGCAAGGGTAGCGCTGTAGGCGCTTTCCCCAGATGAGAGTATAATGGACCTTGCTGACATATTCCTAAACGTGTACTTATACCCTTTCACACTAGGCCCCCTCGATAGGGTCATACTTGACTTCTGCCTGAAGTATCGAATTACTTTGGCACAGATACATCCGCCATTTTGGTGAATAGTGCTGACGATGAGATTCTTTGCAGAGAAGGCTGGGCTCAAATTCACGCTTAGCCACCACGTCAGGCTGTACCGACCCTTTCATCATCGAGGTTTGCTAACCTTGCGATGCCATTCATCTATGGCCTTTGTTATTGACGATGAGGGAGATGGGGATCGAGAGTGGTTCAATCAATTCATCTGGGTCCGTATGGCTGATGTTATCCCCATGTAGCTCATAACTTTTCCCGAGGGATGTAATTATGCGCGTGAGTGGAGCGTCCCGCGCTTTCTTAGATTTTCTTATGTGAAAGTCAGTTTAGTAACTATATTTTCTACTTTCCTACAGCAACTTTATGGTCGCCAGGCAAAGTTCCCGACTTGCCTGGCTGGGTCCAGAGGTTGGAGACTCATTCTACTTGCGATGAGCATAGGTGGCGAGCTGTGTCCCATGGCAGATGGGAAGTGAAAAACCAAGGTATGCGCGTACTCTGATTTTAACATGGTCTTCATATATTGGAGATGATATTTTCCCCTTTCTTTTGTACTGGCCTTACACTCGTAGGTATCGGGCGGTCCCTTGAGGAGAGGCTGCATTTCTCTTGAGAGAGGGAGAAGTCGTCGGCCTCCAAGCCAAGGGATGATGGTGATAAAAGGGACTTACACTTGCAGTGCGATGGAGCTTTTAGTGGGGCAGAATGGACTCGTGCCTTTGAGGAAAGATCATTGCTCGAGCATGTTGTTCCTAGAGTCTTTGGTTCCAGAGAGACGGCTCCTCCGAGTGAACATGCCTCGATCGAGGTTGGTCCTTTTGGGGCCGAAGGGGCTGGACCGCTGGAAGTGTGCTTGGCCTTCGAGGAAGTCTGTCGGATTCACTTCATGGTGAGTCTCGACGTAGTTCTTTTTTACTTTACGTCTTCCCTTCCTTATTGAGTTTTTCTTCTGCAGGCCTTCGATAGGTTTAGGTTTGAGCTGCTCCATCATGGGGCTAAGCTTTAGAAAGCTCTAGATGAGGGCAAGTCCCTTAGGCTCCTCGGTAAGGATAAGGAGGTTGAATTGATGCTTTGGCGATATGAGGCATACCAGAGCTCAAATTATGAGAGCTATTTGATGGAGCAGGTAACCTCTCGTGGTACGCATTTCACCTTTTTACCCCTTAAGGTCAACCTCTTTGCCTATCTTAGTTGCATACAAGACAGAGGCTCTAGAGTACCTTAGGGGCGAAGTCGACTGGGTTAGAAATGCTTGCGGTGAATTTAGGGATCAAGTCCAAACTCACGCTTCAGAGGAGAAGGGTGCTTTGGCTAAAATTCCCACCTTCAAGGTCCAACTCGGCTTGGCTCGTGACAATGCGTTAGTTCAAGTGGATATGATTGCGAAGCTCGAGTCTGAACTCTCGAATGTTAGGGCTGAACATGTCGATGCTCGAGCTGAAGCAGCTTTGAGTCGGACTGAGGCCGATCAGGAGATGGCGATTAATTTGAAGGATTCACTAGACTCCCAAGCCGAGTTGAAGAGGTCCCTCGGCCATGAAAAGAGGGTCGAGGAATATTTTCATTGCAAATCCCGGAGAGAGGTACTTGAAGAGGTCGACGCCAGGGGTTTTGTTCTCCCAGATGAGCTGGCTCGAGCAAGGGCGGACGAGCGTGGTGCTCGGTTACTTCTTGCAGACATCACGGAGAGAGAAGATGAGGCTGATAGATCATAGCCCTCTATAGTGGAGTGTAGACTTTTCCATTTTGTATGTGCCAATCGCAGGGCATATTTGTAGATGGAGAATACATTTTTAGCGTATGTGAAATAAAAAAGAGAACCTGAAGCTTTTCCTTTTACGTATCCCTTTCTGTTTTTCTTTCATTCGGACTGGTTTTGGAGTTTTGGCGAGGATCCGTATATTCATAATATGGTTCAGGAGCTTATCGGGCGGGCCCGGAGGCTCTTCCATGCTTTAGATATTGCGGCTTTTAGCGCAAGCTGGCGTTAGAGTTCTCTTGTTTTGCTCAGCTGCTTTGGGCTTAGTCTCTAAGTCAGGTTTTGACACGGGCCTACTTCAACCCTTAGTGCCTGTATGGGCGGATGACAATGGCTCTTACGACTTGTCCTTGGGTACTTACAGTATAACTATTTTGGGAGAAGTCCCGAGTCGGGTTGTAACTCGAGCTTAATTTACCCTCAAATTTTTTATGCCTGCATGGGCGGATGATAATGGCACTTACGCCTTGGGTCGAAGCGACCTTTCAAGTATGTGTCCCTGAGGCTTGTGAAGCTAGCGACGATGGCTCTTACGCTGTGCCCTTAGCCATGTATAGTTAACTATTTTAGATCCGGTCTGAATCGGGTTATGTCTCAAGCTTATCTTAATCCTCAAGTTTTCAAATTTTTAGCTGGCGACAGTGGCTCTTACGCTTTTGGTCGTTGCGACCTTTTAGTATGTGGCCCTGAGGCTCGTTTGGCTGGCGACTATGCTCTTACGCTTTTGCCCTTAGGCATATGTAGGCTTTATTTTCCTCTCATTAAGGTCTTTTTTAAATGATTTTGCCTGACCCATCGTCGATTCCAGAAGAACCTTGATTTTAAGTTGTTAGCGCTTATTTTCGAGCACCTCGAAAGGTTTTTAGCTCGTAGGCTAAGTAGCTCGAAGCCTTGTGATTTGGAACTAACATGGTCGAAGATCATTTTTCCTGTTGAGGGTAGCCTATTTTAATCGGTTCTTTTTTATGTAGATTCGAAGTAATGGCCTGCAATTTTGTTAGCGATGGTCGGGCGTCCCCGAGTCATATTAATTTGGCTGGTACGGCCATTTTGACCATAGCCATATATGTTTGATCAGAGCCATTTTTGATCCCGAGTGATAGTTTAGGCATCTATATCGAGGGTATGCCTTTTTGGGAGTCTTAAAAATGCAACATATAGCCTAAACTTTGGGACTGAGTTTTATGCCTGTAGTAAGGTCTTATAAAATTCTCATGCCTATTTAGGTCTTACAGTTTGTCATGCCTTTTGAGGTCTTATAGTTTGTCGTGCCTGTTGAGGTCTTACAGTTTGTCATGCCTGTTGAGGTCTTACAGTTTGTCATGCCTGTTGAGCTCTTACAGTTTGTCATGCCTATTGAGGTCTTACAATTTTTGTTGCTATATAAAATAGATCTGGCTAGACCGAGTCTGCCCGTTTGGGGTCTTACGGTCATGGGTTTTCCAGTGTATGGCGATCGACGACAATCTTTGACTCATCAATTTTGCTTAGGCTTGAAGGTCATTACTCGTGAGCTCATAATTGCCTCGTAGGGGCCTTGTGAGCACAGAGTTCTGACCTTGAGGTCGTGCGAGTGATAAATTGTTGATGCTAAGTCTCCAAGTATTTTGGGGCGTGCTCGGTGGGAGGATCCCTATCGTGAGCGTGCGAAAATTTCTTTTGGATCACGAGATGCTTTTAGTGGAAGATATTCTTTGATTGCTTGGCGTGAATACATGTCATTGTGTTGCTGTGGGCCCAGCTTATGCGGACACGGTTCGTTCAACCGTTTGGCCCGATACATCATTTCCTATTGGAGCCTTGTTTACCATTTCCTAGTATGGGGTTGATAGCGAAGAAAGTCCGGTAGGATTGTTGAATCCTCTTCAGAAAGTGTGCAGGCATTGCCTCGTTAAAAACCTCGTCGGCAAAAACCCACTTCGTGATAAAAAACCAATCAATAAGAAAAGAGTGCAACGGACGATTTCAGAACTCAAGGCCCTTGAGTTGGAGCGGCGTCCCGATCGCCTTGTTTGCCGGCCTACGTAAGAGTTACCGCGAAGTATAGGATATAAAAGGGGAGAGGTGATTATACCTTGGTGGCGATGGCACTTTTGGGTTTCGGCATTCGTTCGGCGAATTATATGTCATCCTCTATTTGAATATGTCCGAGGACGAGCATCAAAAAATTGTGTGGACAACATATTGGGGCTCGTCTGCTTTGTACTTTTTGTTAGTTTCTGTTTCTCAGAGCTGGCGATTAGCCCAGTTGCTGAGAAATTCTTGAAGGTGCCTGTTGTCTAGCAGCCGGGCCACTTCCTCTCAAAATTGCCTGCAATCTTCGGTTTTGTGCCTGTGCAAGTTGTGAAACTCTCAAATCAAGTTGTAGTTCCTTTAGGAAGGATCCTAATTTATGGGCCTGGGCCATCTGCCGTCCCTAATTTTGCTAATGGCGAACATGATGTCCGATACATCAACGTTGAAGCTTTACTTTGATAGGCAAGGTACCTCCGTTGGCCCCGTATCCCCGTCAAAGCCAACTCTGCTGAGGGGTCCCCGAGGGTTCTGTCCTCAATTTACCAATCGGTCATTGCGAGGCGGATTGGGTTTCAGAGCAATCCTCCTACCATCGGGGTACGGCTGGTAACTTTCTTTATTTGATCTTGACTCCTTTGCTAAGAGTCTGCTCAAGTATACTGAGCCCCAGTGGGGCTCCCAGTTGGTCATCCTCGACCCTGATCTTTTACCGGTATCGATTGTGGACGTCCGATCAAATTACGGGGGGATACTCGATCAGATTCTCTTTCAGCTGCCTTGAGGCAACCAAGCTTCATTCATTAAGGCCTTGAGTGAAGGCCTGCACTGCCCGGTCATCGGAGACTGGGGGTAGTTCCATTAATTTTTTCTGGAAATGAGACATGAATTCTCAAAGCAATTCGTTCTCCCTCCGCTTATTCTTGAATACGTCGGATTTTCTTGTTTCTTCCTTGGTGGCACCGGCATGTGCCCTTACGAAGGAGTGTGCTAGCATGGAAAACGAATATATGGAGTTGGATTCTTCGGGTGGCTTTGCAACTAAGCGATAGCCAACTGTTGTACCTGCAACATTTCAAAAATAACATGAAGACTAACTTCATGTTCTTCCCATGCTGGGGTTCTTAGGACTTCCTGTTGGTCGCCATGTTGTATGCTTCAGTCGGTGTGTAAGGTTTCATCAACCTGCTGTACGTCTTGCGAGCTCGCATCCGTTGGGATTGGTCCTCACGCGTTATCAGGGCTCTGTAGTGGCATGCGAACGACTGGAACAGTCACGCCATTTTTTGCATGGTTTTCGGGGTTATGGTTCTCAGCTCTGTTCACCGAGCCAGATATTTCGACCTGAAATGAAAAGATCTTGGACAAGAAAAGTGTGAAAGATAACTTTCGTTTGCGGATGAAACCAGCAAGAAAATAATAACTATTATTTTTAGCCCCACGGTGGGCGTCAAACAGCTTACCATGAAAATGGTAACGATAATTAAATTTGTAAATGGGACTCAAAAAATACGTTATCTATTTTTATTCTAGTTGTTAGAGCAGTCGATGCTAGGTGTATGAAGTTTATCGATAAAATGCGAACTAAAATAGGGCAGTAGTCAAACCGAGGGGCTTGCTGCCCGCACTTTCGACTGGTCGACGGAAGGCCTCGAGGTCGATATCCGGCTCGAGCTCCAGCTATCGGGGATAACCGGGGAGGCAATAATAGTTAAGATATGATTAAAGAAGGCTCTTTATGGCCAATAACAAGCAACAGACGAAGAACAAGTATGAAGACAATAAATGCTAAGAGTGGCCTCGAGCTAGTAAGAGCGAGCAACTTCGAGAGAAGAAAGGAAGAGAGAGATATTATTGATCTAGTGTGAAATAGTTAGAGCAACAGCAGCCCCTTACAAGGTGGCAAGGATCCCCTTTATATAGGAGGTGGATCCGGTTATGGTACAACATACATTAATTATAAAAGCATCGAGATGGGATGGCTAGACATGACGCCTCGATTTTATGCTCAGGGTAGGCCGACTTTGTAAAACTTAGCCATGTGCCTTGGGAGTTCCCCATTTTGCTCTAGCCTCAATCTTTATCTTCCATAAGTTGGGCCTCAACAAGCTCCGAGGAAAGGGACTCGGTCGTAACTTCGCGTCCTCGGGGTCTCGAGGTATGACTCCGAAATGACTTGATAGCAAGAAATTAGGCCCACTGATTTCACCACATACAAGAATCTCAAGAGATACAGTAAATAATCATACTTACAAAGAGCAAATAATGAACATAAACGAAATAAACATAAAGGTTAAGGATTTGAACTAGCCTTGGTTCGATTCTTACCAGATCTGCTTGTCATGTTCAGGAAAGCAGTGTAGAGAATAACCGGTATCAATGAGATGCCATATATTGTAAAGAATAGCCATGGAATCCCATATTAAGTGGGACTTAGGAGAGATTATAGGGACGGTAGCTTTAGTGTTACTGAAGAGAAGAATAGAGAGTAGAGAGAATTTAGGGGCGGCGGGTGGAGGGAAATAGGTTAGGGTTAGGGATTTTGGGTAATTAAAAGGGTGGGTTGAAATGTAGGCCATTGATCTTAAAGATAAACGACCGAGATTTTTAAAAGAGACTAGGTCGGGTTGGCTAGGTGGGTACAAACCAAGTTTTAATAAGTGGTAGTTTGGTTTGGGCTTAGGGTAATTGAGCTAGATAAATTGGGTTGGTTTAGGTAATTCTAGGTCCGAATTTAAATAAAAATGGGGTAGATTTTAAATACCTAATTTTAACAAATAAATTATTTATAAAAATAATAAACGAATACCAAAAATATTCTTTATGCACTAAAATGATTTAAAATAGTTATATAACATTTTAAAAATATAAAAGATCATTTTCTGCATAAATAATGTAATTATACATTAATATGGGCTATTATTGCAAAGATATACAATTTAGCCTAAAATGCAAATATAATTATAAAAATATACTAAATATATTTAAATAATATATTGGCATAAATGATGAATTTAGATGACTAAATCATCAAAAAAATAATATGAAGGACAATTATTGGATATTCATACAATAAAAATATAGAAATAAATTGGTTTCAAGCCTTTAAAAATTATGGAAAAAATATGAACAATACTTGTGCATGCTTGTAAGTCCCATGATAATGTATGTACACTATTTTGAAAGTGTATATTTAAAATATATGAGGGAAAATTGGGTATCAACACTGGTTATGTTATGAGCATGGATTTTGGAGCTATTGTGAGTTTGAAGGCCTGGCCTGCCCAGGTGTATTTGGGCCTATTGTAGGCTCCCTATTGTTTACTCACTTTGTAATTCATTACTTTAATCTTTGGTCTGTAATAATTATTTTGTAATAATAATTCTGGGGTGTTCGTGAAATTAGGGAAGGGTTTTTTATCTTTTGCAATAAAAGTTGGGTAGAAATCCTACCTATAGGTCAAACAGTTTGCTATTATATATAGAGATCATGTCTATAGGATCTAAAACTGGATCAAATTGTATAGATAATGCCTATAGGATCTAAAGCTTGATCAAATTGTAGAATGCACGTTTACATGCCTAAATTTGTTTAATTATCAGTTCTGCCCATTCCAAATATTGTGATGTGACCCTCACTAGAAAACATACCTATAGGATTCAAACAAATAATTTTGGAATCTGTTTCTATGACCCCTCCATTGTCTACTATCGCATAAAACACCTAGATACTAAGCTAATAGGCTTAATTGTATTATGCTAAAATCACTAGGCAAAACTATGTAGGTACTACTTATCGCATTAAGAAACTGATTTTATACATGATTGTTTGTTCGTTCATTCAATATCACATAGATATCCTGCCTATAGGATTTCAAAATTAATAAAATCTTTCAATGGTAACCAATCTAGCTAGCATGTGATGTCTAAATGCAGAGGCTAACTTGAGCCCATACTTGTTTCTATTTAAAAGTCCTAACTATTTTATCTGTCATTTTGTATTTTTCCCTTTTGAGCAACCTAAGTTAAGGTCTAGAACCACCCTAAAATAGAGGTCCAAATTCCTCCAGGACCATATGCATGAGACACGTAGTGCACACATAAGGCACGGTTAGAATCAACTAGTGCGCTTTAGGTAAAAACTTAAAGATAATAAACGGGTAGCAGGAGATGATAGTTTGTACCCGCTGAATAAACGAGTAACACCCCATATCGAGGGAGTTACGAAGTATTATTTATGTTGCAAGAGGTGATCGTTTAGGTTAATAAACTTAGCCCCCCCTCCCATTTCTATTTAAAATAAATCATTTATTTCATTCATCCAAATTGCTTCCTTTTCCTTAGACTAATTGATATAATGGAGTTCGGCCAGGACTCACAGTTGTGGACTTCGAAGAGTGCCTAACACCTTCTCTACGAGGTAACTCCGAGCCCTTACCCGATCTTTAATGATGTAAACTGGTCAAACAAAGTTATTTCCAAATAGGTGCCCTAACACACCTTAATCCGTTAGGTGGCAACTCTCTCTATTAAAACCCTTCCTTAAAAGAGTTGTCACGTGTAGAAACCCCATTTCGCGAGAAAAAAGGGCGCGAAAGCATGGCCACTCTACTGGGGATATTTTAGGCTCTTACTAAAAGTGAACTTGATTTTTTTAAATTAGTCTTCTCTGATAAGTATGGCTTTATTATTTTGCTGTTACTTGGATATCCTGCTCCCATTTTCCCTTTTTATTACTACATGCACATCCTTTTCCCAATTTTTCTTTTTATATAAACTCAAACGCAACTCTTGTTTAATTTGATTACAACGTGTGTTTCCCCTTATCTCCTAATCATGTTTACTTGCTCCAAATTTTTAATTTTGCTATATCATGTCTTTCTTCAATCCTTATCCCTTTATTTGCTTTATTCTCTCATTATGCGAACTAACTTCTTCCTTGTTTTCCATTCCTTTATGCCTTTACGTTCCACTCAATAGTGCATTTACTGCTTTTCAACGTGAAAAAATACTTGACAATGTGTTATTTTGTCTTTGCATAACTGCATGCTCAACATCATATTCCACTCGTGCGTATTAATACCATAGCAGCACTTTATGAGTGTTCGCGCACTTCCTAAAATCACCATTTATATTTGAAAAGGCTTATTTGCGGTAAAACTAGTCGACCAGCGGTGCAATCGACGGTTCCGTTCCTTTCCCTCTCAAGTTTTCTACTTATGGGTACCAGTCTAGACTCTCCTAGAAACCCCATTCTAAAATCAAATGTGCATGCATCATGTCTAAACCTAGTATGAGTTAGAACGTTGTCCGCGAAATAACTCACTAAGGCAAACCTTGTCCAAACCATAATCACAATGGACATAATCACGATTTGAGCATCATTTGGAGAAAAACATGCGAATATGTTGATCATTAATGTGAAAATAGCTTAATCTGGAGGGGGAATGGGCTAACTTTATCTATTTTGCAGAAATAAGGCACATGGTCCCCACGTTCGGTATGGTTCGGAATATCCCACCTTTTTTACTGGATTGGTGGGAAAATCTTGCACCAAGCGACAAAAACCAGGTGAAAAGAGTTCTTGGGAATTTAACTTCTTTGCTAGATAACCAACTGAACCATGTACTGATCGAGGTCGCTACTATGTTTTGGGATGAAAAGAGGGCTCTATTTTCCATTTCGCGGATATAGAAATGACTCCCCTTCTAGAGGAAATAGGGGGCTTTTCTGGACTTCCCTGGTATAGCCCCGGTCTATTCGTACCTGATAAACGTACTTCTCGAGGGTTTTTGAAAATGATGGGTTTTAGAAAGAATGATGAGTTAGTCTGCCTGAAGAAGTCTTATATATCTTTCGACTTCCTTTACGTACGTTATGGACATAGAAAACCATACCACCTATACCATGATGAGTTTGCCATTACCTAGTTGGGTTGGACTCACCGTCGGGTTTTTGTGTTCATTATTTGTTTCCTGGGGATGCTGGTATTCCAATGCAAGGAGAGAAGATTCACACCTATTTAGCTATGGTTACAAAGACCCTAATGGAAGGAATTGAGGGACAGACCTGCATGATTGTCCTAATGATCATAGCAGATATATACCGAGCTTTGGACCACTATAAGAAGGGATTCAGACATTTTGAGGGTTGGAGTTTTCTACTACAAGTATTATTGTTGGAACAATTCGAAGGGTACAGTACCGTTGGGAATATCCGCGATGACCATGTAATAACCACATAGCTTTTCACCATCCAAAAAGAATGAATTTCATCCCGGACAAGTTTGCACAACTAGGAAATGTTGTGGAATGGGTACACTTCTTTAGCAATTTGACCGACGACAAGGTCCATTGGATGTTTGAATGGTTCCCTACTAGCGAGTTCATCATCAGGTCAAGAGATGTTCCTCATCTATTGCTAATTGAATTAAGGGGTATTTATCCTTATGCTCGTATTAGAGTCATGACGCAAGCTGGGAGGAAACAAGTTATACCCTGAGTCTCCAAGATGGTTCACTACAAAGTATATTTCCAAGGTGATGCTATTCCATTTAAGTCTGTGGCACAACACATATGGCATCTAAAGGTCATGGTGGAAAAGGATACCATCGAGCCAGATCGATACCATGCTGGCCATATGAACTTTTATCCATCATGGTTGGCTGATGACATAGCAGGAGAAGTCAAGCCAGGAATTGATCTGGGAAATAGGGTCATAGATGACGTTGCCAAGGCCAGAGTCAAATATAGGAGGTTACACAAAAGGATTTTTGAATCTAGAGCCAGATATGAACAGCACAAAGTGGACATGGAAGCAATCAAGAATGGAGAGAAATCACTACTAAATAAATAAAGAGGTTAGAGTATTTAGAGTAGGGATTGATGGAGCTGGAAGCGAAGATGAGAAACAGGGTTACAGGTTGTCAAAACATAGATGGAAACGAAGGAGGCCTCCTAGCAAGGGTGTATCTGCTGCTGGACATGCGCGATCTGGGTAACTTGATCGATGGAGCAACGAAGGAAAAGCATGGAGAATGTCACGACCCAAAATCCACTGAGGGTCGTGATGGCGACGGACAACACTGTCAGGAAATCCAACCCAAATACTTAATTAAATCTCGTTTTAAATATTTCCGAAATCACTTCTTTTATACGTTTAAACAATACATAGTAAATTTCATTCAATAAATAATGAAACATTTAACAACTTTTAAAATTCTGAATAAACCCATAGACATCATAGAACCCGGTGTCACAAGTGCATGAGCTATTTCTAGGAAGAAATACAACACAACAACCATCCGGAATACAAATTGAACAAAAAGTAAATACAATACACTGAAAAAGACTATACAAGCCGCGGGTCGCCTCGAGAAATGTAGCTCACCTAGTCCCCGTATCATCCATGCTGCTACGCCCAGTGGGCCCTTGCAACAAAAATGCATAGCAAGTGTAGTATGAGTATGAAAACAACATGTACTCAGTAAGTATCCCATCTAATCTCGAAGAAGTAGAGACGAGAGGTCAACTTCGACACTTACTAATGGTCCAGCAGTGTTATATTAATAATATATTAAATCATGGATTTTTATAGACATGATTTTAATCCAATAGAATGAAGCAAGAAAATAATTCTTTCTTTTATAGTAAATTTCCAAATTCCTTTTCGTCATTTATACAAATATTCTCAAGCCGGGAAGAGGCAATAACAACTTTAATAAGTTCAAGGCAAGCAATACAAGCATGCGCAAATCATGCCGAGGACATACGGCCCGATCCAACAATATTTAAACTGTGCACTTCCCGAGGGTCCAATGGCACAAACTATAGATGCATCTATTACCCCGGTCACGAATCATACATGCGACACAGTCAAATATAAATAAACACAACAATTATTCAATTAAGAATTCATCAAGGAACAATTATCCAAGGAAAAGCCAATTCCCTTTTAACAATTCAAGAAAATGAAGTTGAATCCTTTAGGAAATTCATTTACTAATTCGAAGTGATTTAAGCAATTCAAACGGTCAATGTAACGACCCGACCGGTCGTTTTGAGCCCTAGCACATCGTTTAGCAGTCCGAGGCCATGAGCAGCTTCATTTTAGGTGTTATGACTTGTTCGCATGGTCGGAATTTAAATTTAGGAAGATTGGAGTTAAATTTAGATGAAAATTCTCATTTGATAAGCTTGAAGTTGAAAGAATGAACTAGGATTGGAATTTTGAGTAAACGACATCGGAATCAGGATCTGAAGGTTCCAACAGGTTCGAATGATGATTTCGGACTTGGGCGTATGCCCGGATTGGGTTTTGGATAACCCAAGAGCGTTTTGGCGCCTATTGTGGAAGTTAGCATTTTTAAAGAAATTTCTTAAGTTTGGCTTGAGGTGCAATTCAGCGTTATCAATGTCCGTTTGGGATTCCGAGAATGGGAGTAGCTCCGTATGGTGATTCTGGAGTTGGGGGCACGACCGAAAGTGAATTCGGAGGTCCGTAGGTCATTTTGAAGCCATTTGGCTAAAGATAGAAAGTTGAAGGTTTTTGGAGAGTTTGACAGGGGCGTTGACTTTTTGATATCGGGGTCGGAATTAAATTCCAAAAGTTAGAGTAGGTCCGTAATGTCAAATATGACTTGCGTGCAAAATTTAAGGTTAATCGGACGTATTTTGATAGGTTTAAACATTGGAAATAGAAGTTGGAAAGTTTAAAGTTCATAAAGAGTGGATTGTGGTGTAATTCATGGTTTTAGCGTTGTTTGTTATGATTTGAAGCCTCGAGCAAGTCCGGAATGTATTTTGGGACTGGTTGGTATGATTGGTCAGGGTCCCGGGGGCCTCGGGTGGATTCCGGGTGGTTAACGGATCAAAAAATGGAATTTTGGAAGGCTGAAGGATGCTGCTTCTGTCATAACCGCATCTCTGGTTCTTGGACCGCAGAAGCGGTACCGCAGATGCGGTCGAAATCTCACAGAAGCGGGAGGGGCCAGGCCCAAGGGAAAATCGCAGAAGCAGTTCCGCTTAAGCGGCCCCCAGACCGCAGAAGCGTTCAGCCCCCTCAAGCCCAAAACCGCTGAAGCGGTTAGAAAGTCGCAGAAGCGACATCCGCAGAAGCGAAAATTTCATCGCAGAAGCGGAAATTGCTGAAGGCAGAAGGGTTATTTTAAAGTCGGGATGTGTTCATTCCACTCATTTTCTCCACCTCATTTGGCGATTTTTGGAGGGTTCAAAGGAGGGTCTTCATCAACAATGTTAAGGTAAGTTATTTCCACCCATTATGAGCTAAATACATTGACTATGTATGGATTAGGGCATGAGAATTTAAGTAAATATTGGGGTTGTAGTTGGAAACCTAGAAAACTATAATCTTGGATTTTAGCCACGATTTTGAGTATGGAATTTGGAGAAAATCATATATTTGAGTTCCTAAGGTCATGGGTAACCTTTGTCTTCGAGAAATTTTGGATTCCGGGCACGTGGGCCCGAGGGCATTTTGGTCATTTCACTAAACGGAGTTGGGAACTTGTATAATCTGAATTGGCTAGTTTTGGTGCATTGTGTGTTGGTTCAAGCTTTCGGAAGGATGTAGAATGCCGATTGCGAGTCTTCGGAGCGAGGTGAGTCTTCTTTCTAATCTTGAGAGGGGGAATTTACCCCATAGGTGAAGTGAATGATTAAGTGCTCCTAATTGTGGGGGCCACATACGCACGAGGTGACAAGAGTCCGTGCGTAGCTACTATTATGCTATTGTCCGGGTAGTTAGGACCCATCAGCATGTTATACTTGAATTAATCACGAACCCATCGATGACTTGAAATGTTTAAACCACCCTTGATTTGTAAACAAATTTAAAAGAGATTAAACATCATTCTTGAATTGTTAAACAGAGAATTGGCTTATTTGGATAATCTTTCCCCGATAAGATTCTAATTTCGTTGTCTGAGCATGTGCTCTACGTGTACCCGCGTCACATGAATGATTCGCGAGCGGGGTAATAAATCATATTAAATTTATAAATGGATTTCAAAAAAAAAAAAGACTTAAGCCTTGTTCTTCTCAAATTATTAAAGAGAATTGACCTTTCTTGGATATTTGCTCCATTTTGAATCCTTGACTGATGGTATGTCTGTGTGTGTTTATTTTGGACCGGGCCGAACGCCTTGGCAGATTAATAGATGCATCTATAGGCGCGCCGTCGACCCTCGGAAAGTGCACATTTATTTCTGTTGGATCGGGCCGTCGCCTCGGTATGATTTGCGCATGCTTATATTGCTGCCTGGATTTATTTAAGCTGTTACATGTCTCACTATGGATCGAAATCTTATTGTTAATAATGAAAAGAAACCTTGGAAGTTTCCTATGAAGGAATTACATGTTTACTTGTTTCCTCTATTTGGATAAAAATCATGTTAGATAATAAATCCACTGTTGATATGTATATTGAGAATAAGTAACCATTGGACCGTTAGAGTGTGTCAAAGTTGACCATCTCGTCTCTACCCCTTCGGGATTAGGCGGGACACTCACTGAGTACACGTTGATTACGTACTCATACTACACTTCTGTGCATTTATGTTGCACAGGTACATGATACTTTAGCGGCCTACTGGGCGCAGCAGCACGGGCGATTCGGGGACTAGGTGAATTGCAGTATTCAAGGCGGCTCGCAGCTTTTAAAGTCCCTTCTAGTAACTGTATTTCTTTCTTGTCCATTGTATTCCGGACGGATGTTATGTTGTATTTTACTTCTCTTATCAGTAGTCGCTCATGTACTTGTGACACCGGATTTCTGGAAGGGTTTACAACGGATTTGTTCTAATTATTATTATCTAAATTTGAATTCTAGTAGTGAACTTTTATTTATAAAAATGGAAGGAAAAACCTTAGGTTTTTAAAAGTATTAAAAGAGGAATTAATTGATGAGTTAGTTGGCTGTCCTGACAGAGGTGTTCGGCGCCAACACGACCCTTAGTGGATTTTGGGTCGTGACAGTCAATAACATTACAATTATTCCAAGTACAACATGCTTTTGGGTCCTAGACTACCTGGACAATAACATAATAGTAGCTACGCACGGACTCTGATCACCTCGTGCATACGTAGCGCTCACAAATACGAGCACATAACCAATTAACTCACCTATGGGGACAATTCCCTCTTACAAGGTTAGAAAGGAGACTCACCGCGCTTTGAAATTTCCATAACCGTCTTCCAACGACTCCAATTGATGCACAATGCTCCAAAACTAGCCAATAATTATGCAAATCCATTAATATAAGCACAATTACTCCTTACAATCCAATTCTTTACAAATTCCTAACCCCGATTGAAAAGTTGAAAAAAACTCCCTCGGACCCACAGGCCCGGATTCCAAAAAAATTCGAAGATTAAGCTTACCATAACCCCACAAACTCTAATATATAATTTACTCTCAATTTCACACCCAAAATCGTGGTCAAATTTCAAGAATATCAATTTCTAGGTCTTTCCACCAAAACCCCAAATTTATACAAATTTCCATGCATAATTCAGTGTATAAACCATGTATTTAACCCATAACTAGAAGAAATCACTTACCTCATGATATATGACGAAGCCCTTCTTCAAAATCTCCAAAAATCGCCCAAGCCGAATGAAAAATGGGCGAAATGAGCATAAACTCGATTTTTGAAGATAGCTCACTACCTCCAGTCCTTTCGCACCTGCGGTCTATTGACTGCTTCTGCGGTCCAGCAGGTGCGGACCGATTTCCGCTTCTGCAGTCTCCCTCCAAGACTTCTCCTTCTACATCTACACTTCTCCTTCCGCAGGTGCGGTCCCACATCTATAGAAAAATGACTATATCTGCGGTCCTAGCCAAGCCATCCATTTCTGCTTCTGCGGCACAAAGACCACTTCTGCAGCTCCGCACTTGCGGCCCTTGTTTTGCAAGTGCGATTACACCAGCAACTTCAGCCTTATCCAAAACTCCATTTTCGATCTGTTAACCACCCGAAATCCACCCGAGTCCCCCAGGACCCCAACCAATCATACCAACCAGTCCCAAAACACATTATGGACTTGCTCGAGGCCTCAAATCATTTCAAACAACGCTAAAACCATGAATCGGCCTCCAATCCAAGCTTTATGAACTTTAGAATTTCAAACTTCTACTTTCGATTTTTAAATCTATCAAATCACGTCCGATTGACTTTAAATTTTACACACAAGTCATATTCGACAATACGAACCTACTCCAACTTTCAGAATCGGATTCCAACCCTGATATCAAAACGTCCACTTCCGGTCAAACTTCTCAAAAACCTTCAAATTTCTATCTTTAGCCAAATGACTCCAAAATGACCCTCGGACCTCCGAATTCACTTCCGATCATGCTCCCAACACCCGAATCACCATACAGATCTATTCCCAGACTTGTAATCCTAAACCGACATCGATAACCCAAACTTATGAAATTTTTTCCAAAATGCTAACTTCCACAATAGGTGCCAAAATGCTCCCGGGTCATCCATAACCCGATCCGGACATACCGCTGTCCAAAATCATCATATGAACCTGTTGGAACCCTCGAATCCTAATTCCAAGTCCGTTTACTCAAAAATCCAATCCTAATTAATTCTTTCAACTTAAAGCTTCCGAAATGAGAATTCTCTTTCCAAATCCACTCCAAACTTCCCGAAATTCAATTCCGACCATGCGTACAAGTCAGAATACCTAAAATGGAGTTATTCATGGACTCAAAGCACTGAACGGCGCACTAGAGCTCAAAACAACAAGTCGGGTCGTTACAGAGAAGGTCCCTCTAGGGCCAAATAGATTAGAAATTATGTTTTGCTTGCGTTCTTGACTCGTTTAGGATTTGGTTGTAACAAGGCACATGCTATTAGTGACTTTTTTATCATTATTGTCGTTTTAGTATAGATTCAATTTATTTTTCATATTAATGAAATGATGCAGTTATTGACATCAATTTACTCCAAATATTTATGTCGCTTAGGCCTACCTCGGGAACTTTGAGGTACCCAAATAAGGACACGAATTTATAATCAATATGAGTTTAAATACTGCAAATAGCCTTTTAATACTCCTTACTAACTTGTTTACCTTGTTTTCTTCTTTTATTGATTTGTTTTTTCTCAACCCCTAAGTTTGGTTTGTGCATACTAGCATCATCAGCATATCATACCAAATCAAAAGGTCCTCCACTTCCTCCTCCAAACGATCCTAAAAGATAAGGAAAGACAAGAATGGATGATACAAGCAATATCAGGAAAGTCAATGCTACGGATGAAGAGAATGTCAAAACTTCAGATGGTCGAAGTACTCCAGCACCGAATGACTTGGTTTTACGATTGGAACAGAAGATATTGGAGTTACAAGGGGAACTTGAGCAGGTCCGTAACTTGGCAAACAACTTCCTCACTTTGAACTTCCTTGACATCAACCAAAAAACACCAAAAACCTAGAACCTCCCCAAAATACACCAAACCAGTATCCACAAAATCCTCCCACACCTCACCAATATGCTATACCGCCTCAAAATCCTAATCCTCCACTAGTATTGATTCCTCCACAACATCATCATCATCCAACTCAGTATCCATAAACCACTACCTATCATACTCCTCAAAACAGACTACAACCTACCCCCAATCCTCATTCTATCTCCTCTCACATACCTACATATTAGCCTTCACCTCCTAGATATCCGCAAACCGTTGTTGCTTACCATACTTATAACACACAACTTACATATTACCACTCACCATCACTAGCCCGCCAAAACTACCAGAAACACAAGCCAAATTTCAACCGCAGACCACCCAGGCAATACACTCATATCTCTAAACCCATTGATTAGCTCTATGAAAGACTGAAGGCTACCGGTTATTTCACCCTCATTCCCGTTGTTGCTATGGAAAACTCTTCCCGGTATGTTAATCCGAACAATACATGTGCCTATCACTCAGGCATGAAGGGACACACCATTGATGAATGTCGCACTTTGAAGGATAAAATCCAGACGCTGATTGACACCAAGGTTATACAAGCAAAAGAGGTTGCACCTAATTTCCATAATAATCATCTCCCTGATCACAGGGGTGAGGGGGTAAATATGATCGATACAGATGAAGAATAGGATCCGGAAGGATCAATTGGACTTATTCGTGAAGGGGATGAAACCACAGTACCTCCAATCATTCTCACACCCATTATAGTGCAAATTCAGTCACCAATTGAGGTTGAAATAGCCACGCCAACTCCGTTTGAGGTTAATACAACAACCCATTCAGCAGCACCAGCTGCATTTTATGTGGAGGTGGCCACACCCTTCACTGTGATTGTAGCACCCACACCATCCTTTAATTCCAATGTTATACCATGGCACTATGCTGCTAAGGCGAGAAGAAAGGGAAAAGGGAAAATGGAAGAAACAGGCATCGCCCAAGGAATGACCAGGACAGGTAGGGTTTACACACCTGAGCATTTAGGAGGGAAGTCATCCCTAAGCAGCCCATCATTGAAACAGGCCCGGATGCTCTTTGGAGGAAGGTTCACGCAAGAGAATATTCTATGGTTGATCATCTGAACAAAACCCCTGCTCAGATATCCATTCTATCACTACTACAGAATTTTGAGATGCATAGGAATGCATTAATGAAAGTGTTGAATGAAGCTTACGTGCCCAACAACATCACCAGTTGAGAGATGGCCAACATGGCAGGGCAAGTACTAGAAAGCCACTAGATAACTTTTCATGAAGACGGGTTTCCACTAAAAGGGTTGAGTCATAACAGGGCACTACACATCACTGTACAATTTGAAGACAAATTCATCGCCAGGGTCCTGATAGATGGGGGTTCAAGTCTCAACATTTGTCCATTAACCACTTTAAAGAGGTTGTGTAAAGTCTTGCATGAGATACGAGCGGGAACTATGATGTGAAAGCATTTTATGGGTCTTAAAGGGTCACGATCGGGGAATTAAACATGTGCCTGCAGATGGGACCAACTTGGTTTGATGTTGAGTTTCAAGTAATGGACATATTTGCTACGTACAGTCTGTTGTTGGGATGACCTTGGATACATGTTGTTGAAGCCGTAGCTTCTATGCTACACTAGGTCGTGAAGTTTGAACGGAATCATCAGTAAGTGATCATTCATGGAGATGGGAGTAACCCCATTTACACCAATAAAACCGTTCTGATTGTCGAGAGTAGGAGGAATATTGGTGGAGAAATGTACGATCGCATCGAGCGCGTCAATCCAATTGAGAATGACAAGTGGTGGAGTAATAAGATTATAAGAATACTTTTATGGACATGGTATGAACCCGATAAAGGTCTCGGCAAGAATCTCCAAGGGATCACCAAACTGATACAGTTAAAGCGCCACGGTACAACCTTTGGGCTTGGGTAGGAATATACATGGCAGGAGTACGATGATTGGTCACCGCCATGGCGTGGTTCCTATTACCCCCTCAAATAGCCAATACCACATTTTCACGAGACATTTCAACAAACTAATGTGATATGGGAATCTGAAAAGGATGAGGCTTTAGCTGGTCTAAGGAATCTGTTTCTAGATAATGAATACATGGACTGCAATGCAATATTTGAGGAGGAGGATGAGGAAGACGTTACCATTCTCAAAAATTAGCTACATCATCCCAGGCCCATCGAGTTCCTGGGTAGCCTCCAATTACCTTGATCTACTTTTTAAGCAATTTTAGGCATCTAAGACATTTGTAGTATTATGTTTTAGACGCATTTTGTTTTGAACTAATTGCTTGAATCATCGATCCGTACTTATTTTTAATGATTTCAATATTTAACTAACGCATTGCTATTTTAGTATTTATTATTATCCTTTACATTTTCTCTCTACAGCATTATTGTTACTTTTCATGATGAACCAACGGCTGTGGCATGTAATGAGACAATGCAACATAAGGATAGTGATTCAGAGGAAATAGAAGAAGAAGATATAATCCCTAAGGAAATTGTCAGAGAGGTGGAAAATTTTGAGAATAAGCATAAGAATTCCACAGCATACAGACCTCGGATGAATGGAGCCATGGAGGCCACCAATAAGAATATCAAGAAAATATTGAGGAAAATGGTAGACAACCAGAAGCAATGATACAAGAAATTACCATTTTCCTTATTGGTATATCGTACCATAGTTCGCATATCAATCGGAGCAACTCCCTACATGCTCGTTTATGGTACTGAAAATGTCATTCCTGCCGAGTTGGAATTCCTTCTTTGAGAATTATACAAGAAGCAGAACTCAGTAATGCATAATGGATAAGAAGTCACTATGAACAATTGGCTCTTATCAACGGAAAAACAATGAATACATTATATCATGGTCAACTTTATCAAAACAAAATGTCTAAAGCTTTCAAAAAAGGGTCAAACCCAGACAATTCACACCAGGGCAGCTCCTGCTGAAGCGAATCTTTCCACACCAGGATAAAGCCAAAGGGAAATTTTCTCCTAATTGGTAGGGGCCTTACATGGTTCACAGGGTACTAACAAGAGGAGCACTCATCCTTGCAGAAATGGACGGAGAAATCTGGCCGAATCCTATCAATTCAAACGCAGTCAAGAGATACTATGTTTAGACTATTTACATTTCCTCATCTGATGTAATTGAACTACGCTTAACATGATTCCTGTTTAAGAGGAGATACGGAGGCAACCCTGTGGGTTTGGTCACATCTCAAAAAAAAATCATTTTCCCACAAGCAGAAGCTGAGGCAGAGTTTTGAGGAGGACCCTCAAAATTTCAGAGCAAGTCCAGCCAAAGTCATCATATGCAAGAAAGTCGGATAATTGGTTAAGTAATTGGGGCAGAATTTTGAGAAGGATTCTCAAAATTGCAAAGCAAATCCAACAAACTTCATCACATGTAGAATGGCCGAAGAATCGCTTACTAAACTGGGGTAAAATTTTAAGGAGGACCCTGAAAATTCTAATGCAAAGGATTCGCAATGTCTCTAAAGTGTCGCAGTAATTGGTTCATTTAATTTACTTACTATTGTAAAGTACTATGTTTTAAAATAACTATGTTTATCAAATGCATGCATACTTTTCGAAAACTTTATTTCTATGGCAGCCAGATATTACCTAGGGTAACTCGAACAGGATCTCTAGAGCAAAGAAAAGAAAAACAAGCAGGCAAAGGCATGAACCAACCTTCCCCGCAAAACTCACGATTTTTCTTTGGATACAGACACAATGAAAGTGACAGGAGAATTTGCAAGTATACAT
Organism: Nicotiana glauca; assembly: GCA_026770625.1. Lineage (NCBI taxonomy): Eukaryota > Viridiplantae > Streptophyta > Magnoliopsida > Solanales > Solanaceae > Nicotiana > Nicotiana glauca. Next base: position 204,695 of record MU736753.1, on the reverse strand, counting down.
ATACCAAAATCACTATCTTTATAATGGCAAGGCTGCCAAACGCAAATACTTCTCCAGATAAGAAAATACTCTACCACTACTTATTATCCATTCATTGCATGAGACTAAACCTTGTCTCCTCAATTGCATAAGTCTAAGCACTGTCTTTCATTACATGGGAATAAGCATTGTCTCCTCTTATTGCATGAGGCTAAGCTCTGCCTCCTCAATAGCATAAGGCTAAGAACTTCCTTCCACTATATGAGACTAAGCATTATCTCCTCTTCTAGCATGAGGCTAAGCCATGCCTCCTCAATTGCATAAGGCTAAGCTATGCCTTCCCCTATATGAGACTATGTATTGTCTCCTTTCCTTGTATTAGGCTAAGCATTGCCTCCCTATTTTCACAAGGCTAAGTACTTCCTTCCCCTGAATGAGACTAAGAATTGTCTCCTCTTCTTGAATAAGGCTAAGTCATGTTTCCTTAATTGCATAAGGTTAAGCACGTCCTCCCATGACATGAGACTAAGAATTGTCTCCTCTTCTTGCATGAGGCTAAGCCCTGCCTCCCTAATTGAATGAGACTAAGAACTGTCTTCATTTCTTGTATAAGGCTAAACCATGCCTCCCCAACTTCATAAGGCTAAGCTCTGACTTTCCTTCTCTAATGCCAAATGCTACGTTTATTGAAATTTAGAACTATCTTGCTTTTCCCGGGTCTAAACTCCGTCCCAATCCTATGCAAGACTAAGATCTGTCTTGTTATGCTTAAATGACCCATTATCATGTCTTTGCATTTCATTGGCTGAAATATCGCCATATATTAGAAGGCTCCATAGTCCGAAGGCGTCATCATCATCGCCTGAAGACACCATGTCACGGCCTGAGGATCTATCAATGTTGTATATCATTATTCAAAGGCATCATGGTTCAGAGGCACCATTCTCATGGCCCAAGAACATCATTCATGGCCTGAAAATCCCTTATCTCATGACTAATGGCCTAGGACATCATGGTCTAAGGACATCATCCTCACTGTCCGAAGACAATCTTTATGGTCCAAAGGGAATTTGCATTATATTTAAATTCCCGCAATAGCCTATATATATTTGCGTGCATTGTGTTTTAAGGTTTTGCAAGTAATACATGAAATAACCATTCTTCATGCAGGAGCAACCTTAGCTCGAGTTTTCGCTCACATCATTCACACCCTGCCGTTATTTCAAACGTAACCGACTCCCATCAACTACTCGCTTTTACTCTATGACCGTTCAGATATCTACCCTGTGATACATTCGTAACATCTCAAATTCACATTCCTGACTTCGCATAAATTCATCCGACACTATCCTACCCCAAAAAACCCTTTTCGAACATACGACCAATCCTATAATAATTACATCGATTTCATTCGCCGTTGGATCCACAACTACAAATGGAATGATTCGTGTAAAACCAGGGATATGTAGGCAGATTAGAGACCAGGGTACATCCCATATTTATCAAAACACCCCATTCGGTCAAAATCGGTCATCATTTATTTATCCGACAACTCTTTCATCCTTCCCGGGTAAAGAGGGACAGTTGTTGATACCCAATTTTTCCATCATATTTTTAATATATATATATATATATATATATATATATATATAGACACACACACACACACACACATACATATACACATTTTTAAAATAATACACATTCATCATCATTTGATTTACAAGCATGCACAAGTATTTTTTATAATTTTTTAAAGCTTTAAATTAATGTATTTCTATATTTTATTATATAAATATCCAATCATTATCCTTTATATTATTTTTATGAGAATTTAATCATCTAAATTTATCATTTATACGAACATAATTTTAAATATTTTTAGTGCATTTTATAATTACATTTGTATTTTAAAGGCTAAATTGCACATTTTGCAATAATAGACCATATGTACTTATGATTATATTATTTATGCAAAAAAATAAACTTTTATATTTTTATAGTGTGACATAATTATTTTAAATTATTTTTATACACAAATAATTTCTGTTATTTATTTATTTTTATTTTTTATAAATTATTTGTTTAATAAATTGGGTATTTAAAATTTGGCCCCAATTTTAAACTAAATTTTTGGACATAAGCTACCCAATACCCCTAACCCAATTACCTTTACTCATTCAACTAAAACTAACCTAGTCCGCTCAAATCTCAGCCGTTGACCAAAAATGATCAACGACACACAAACGATCACCCCCTTTCCCTATATCTCCACCCCCAAACCCTATCCCTCATTTCCCTAATCCCTACGAACTATGTTTTACCTCCTCTGATGAACCCTAATCCCACTGCCTCTCTAAAATCCCCTCTAATCCCGTTCCTTATGGGATTTTCCTCCCATTTACTTACCTTTTCAGCATACTTTCCTTATTTGGTGCAATTTTATGGGATAACTTCGGTACTTACCTAAACATGGAAAGGATGACCTTGAGTCCAAGCACATTATTTTGTAAATATTCTCTCGTATCTCGCTAATTCGTACGTAACCCTAAAGGTTAGGGTTTCAGATTGTCTTTTGATTTGAACCTAAGTTGGTTCAAACTTTGATTTTAGCATTATTATGTCTCTACTTACTATATTACCTTTGAATCTGCCTATTTTTGTCATTTTCTTTTACTTACCCAAATTAGGGTTTCAGATCTTCTTCAATTGGACCAAATCTGGTTCGATTCTATGTTTCCTTTGAATAATCTCCTGTGTATGTCTATTTTTATGCTAATATGTGATTTTTGCCTTTATTTTCTGCCCATTTTGTGGTTTACCTAAATTGAGGGTTTCATACCTTTTTACTTGAACTAAATTCGGTTCAATTATGTGTTTCGTTTTAAATATTTCCCTGTCTATGTTCATCATATGCATTATGTGATTCTTTGCCTTATTTTCTACTGATTTTGCATATCTTCACTTAAAATATAGGGTTTCAATTTTACTAATTTAAGTACTTGCCTTTTGGTATTTAAATTAGTTATATTTATGTTCTCATTTCGGCACTATTTAAACCCCTCCCCATTCCCCTTTAAAAGGGTGGAAGTTTTGAGTTCGAAAATCTTTTCACTACTATACAAAATTTGTGTGCTTCTACTCTCTTTTGAATAATTTTTCTTGGTGTTTTGATTCCTGACCGGCTGAAAGCTAGGGCCATAAATCCCCAAGTTCTTGCTTCTGTCTTGTGATATTCACTGCACTGTTGAACTCCTTTATTCCCTGTTTCATCTCAACTGTGAGTTATTAGACCCTCTGCTATTTCACTATGATTGTTCTCTCAATGTGTTACTTCAACTAATCTATGCTAGTCTAATATTATTACATTGTGGTTCGGAACATGCTTAAGTTTATGTTGAGCTTACTAATCAGTTATTCTTAGATTCTGTGTTATTGAGGACTATCTCTTGAAGCTAAGTCTATTACAGTCCTGCTTTGAACATGTTTTTATTTCCTTCTATGGGACAATTAACTATGCATAGATGTACGTATTAATAATATTACAAGTCTGTTTTTGTTACAATGTGGCTTGTTTGACTTTGTTCTTACCATATATGACACCTCTAGTAACTGCCCTAATTAGTTTTTAGCATGCTTTGATCTATTGCTAATCAATGTGATTCCTTCTTATGATACTAGTTTTTGCACTTAGTCTGCTCTGACTCCTCTGCTATCACTATTAATCTGCTCTAAACTTGTCTTGCTAGCACGTGGCTGAATTTATTCCCTAAAACATGATTAAGTCTGCCTAGGTTCAAGCATGTCTATTAGTTGGTTTGTATATGTTCAATATGTGTTCTGTCCTTTAGTGAATCCCCTAATTTCATCCTACTCATCTACTATCTAGCCCTTCTAAATTCTTATTCCTAGCCGGCAGAAAGCCAAGGCTATTTAGGTCATGTCCTTTGAACTCCCTAGTGTGAGCACTGCTTAGGGTTCATGTGAGACCGTTATGAACTCTGACACACTAGGATAACCCTAGTCTTACTTGAACTATTTCTGATCAATTTATCTAGTGTGAGCACTGACCTAGGATCTTGAAGCCTTTAGAACTTTGACACACTAGGGATTTGGGTTCTGTACGCTTAGACTTGATATATGGGTAAATCACTCAACAACCGATTATGTTGTGCATGGATTTTGGAGCTGCCCAGGTGTATTTAGGCCTACTGTAGGCTCCCTATAGTTTACTCGCTTTGTAATTCATTACATTAATCTCTAGTCTGTAATAAATATTTTGTAATAACAATTCTGGGGTGTTAGTGAAATTGGGGAAAGGTTTCTTATCTTTTGTAATAAAAGTTGGGTAGAAATCCTGCCTATAGGTATAAAAGTGTGCTATTATATGTGATGTTCTAGAAATCATGACTATAGGTACCTCATTATGTTTAATCGTCCTATACGGGCAGCCATGCCTATAGACTTAATGGTCGGTTTTATTATATTTTGCTTTGCTAGAAACCATGCCTGTAGGAAATGGTGTGGTCCAATATGTGTACAAAATACCTGTTTACATATTGTTCTGTTCAAGTTGTAGAGATTATTCTTATAGGATCTAAAACTGGATCAAATTGTAGAGATCATGCCTATAGGATCTAAAACTGGATCAAATTGTATAGATCATGCCTATAGGATCTAAAATTGGACCAAATTGTAGAATGCACATTTACAGGCCTGAATTTGTTTTATTATTAGTTCTGCCCGAGTTTCCAAATATTGTGTTGTTACCCTTACTAGAAACATGTCTATAGGATTCAAACAAATAATTCTGAAATCAGTTTCTGTGACCTGCCACTGTTTACTATCGCATAAAACACCTAGATACCATGCTAATGGGCTTGATTGTATTATGCTAAAATTAGTAGGCAAACCTATGAGGTTCTACTTATCGCATTAAGAAACTGATTTTGTACATGATTGTTTGTTCGTTCATTCAATATCACATAGATAGTCTGCCTATAGGATTCTAAAATTAATAAAATGTGTCAATGGTAACCAATCTGGCATGCATTTGATGTCTAAATGCAGAGGCTAACTTGAGCCTATACTTGTTTCTATTTGACAGTCCTAACTATTTTATCTGTCGCTTGGTATTTTTTCCTTTTGAGCAACCCAAGTTAAGGTCTAGAACCGCCCTGAAATAGAGGTCCCAATGCCTCCTGGACCATATGCATGGGACGGGTAGTGCACGCATAAGACACGGTTTAGAATCAACTAGTGCGCTTTAGGTAAAAACTTAAAGATAGTAATAGGGTAGCAGGAGATGATAGTTTGTGCCCACTAAATAATACGAGTAACACACTAAATCGAGAGAGTTATGAAGTATTATTTATGTTGCATGAGGTTATCCTTTAG